>JXSR01S011633.1:56003-81726 GCA_000969725.1 Ophiothrix spiculata
TTACAGCGGATCTCTGGGTGCACGCTGACACATGGAGCGAGTCCACCTAATGTAGCGGCATATGTCCCTGGTGTTAAGGTTAGTAATTGAGCCTAGAGTGATATAACTACCTATATAGATTGGTAATTCTCCTTGATCCCTTATGCAGAGGTCAGTTTGAATCTTGAATAACCCTCCTCAAGACTTTGCCTTTCTTCAACTGGGCTGATTAATTCTAAGGTCAGGATTTCACCACCAATTTATGTACTTCCCAGAGAATATAGGCAAAGTTTCAATCTATTGGCAAATGTGAATCGGTACAGCATCACCCTTCCCATCATTTCCGTAAGCTTCACTTTGGTTCTGTTTTCATGGGTCAGGCTTCACCATGTTTCGCTCTTCAAGCAATTTGTAAGTTCAAAGTTTTCTAACATCAATCTCTGCCGAAGCATTTCTATATGACGTTTTCTTTACTTACGTAAAAAGCAATAATGTGGATATTGTATCAGAGAATACATGCACAAGCTACACAGCACTTTTATCCAGGATTTGCAAAGATCGCTGAATTTTGAACTATTATATGGTCAAGTTCCACGCTACTTACGCATTTGATTACACATACTGTATCAACACAATCCATGAAAATGACTCAATATCACTTTACCAACATACGTGAAATGCTCATCTTAGCTTCACTCCTTTCCCAAATTGTATAAGGTAAAGCTTCACAGAAGTTAAATAAATGAACGTAGACATCGCAATAATAAAAAATAATAACCTCAAGCTTCAACGTCATGTCTTTTGCCTTGTAAAGCCTTTGAAGAGGGTTGTTCCCTGGGAAGAATACTCATATATTTGGCCGAACAGGGATGTGCCGCTCTAATTGGTCGCTTTTTTGCAAGAAATTCTTAAACTTGGGTTGTGCTTTTTACCCAATAAATCCTAAAACATGGGTCAACTTTTCTGACAGAGCCCCAAATTTTGTGATTTTAGGGGGGTATTTGAGTGGTGAAAACCCTGAAAATTGCAAATTCTTTGAAAAACAAAGCTTAACAATTGGTACGTTTTTTGGCCAAAATCACCTTGAAAGATGGGTTGGGATTTTGAGGCTCCAGCGTCAAACTCAAATCTGAGTACCCTCCAGGGGTTCTAGATTTAATCTGACCCCATCATTAGATGAATTACATTTATAACTGATCTCAGGATGTATGCTGACATGTGGAGGGAGTCTGACTAATGTAGTAACATATGTTTCAGTTGTTAAAGCCTAGATTTGTAATTTTCTGTGACCTACATGAAGTCAATAAAGCCCTACATTAACAAAAGATCTATGGATGTACATTGATATGGTGCGAGTCCTTCTACTTAAACAGTCTTTGATCCAAAAGTCAAGGTAGTTGGGGTAGTGGAGTACTCAATTTATTTTTTAATGGGTGTGTTCCACGGGCAGCATTTATTTTAGAGGCTGTGCAATGGAACTGATAAACCAAGCAAAAAAGTTGGGTCTTGCAACTCTTTAACTGTGGAAAATGTAGAATCTTGGGAACTGATGTGTAGAAGAAGATCTTGAAACAAGAAATAATTTAGCTGACAAAATGAGTAGACTTTGTTATTACCACTAACCTGACAGTTTCGCCAGTCATGGGCCACAAACTTCATCAGAGTGATCCATCCTTCTTTCTACTTCAGGTATTACATACATCATAAGTCCATATGTACGTAATACCTGAAAGACGATGGATCACTCTGATGAAGTTTGTTTTCTATGACTGACGAAACTGTCAGGTTAGTGCTAAGGCAAAAACAAAAAACAAGTTTGTTTCCCGTGCGCCGCGCGCATTTCGTTTTGGCGTCATATATTTGCGCATTTCATTTTTTTATTTGATATTTTAGAAAACGGAAATCAAAATAGTCAATTTGATAAAAAGAACGTGAAAAATTGCAAAATTTTTACTAAAGAAGTGTTTTCTTTTCAACAAAAACTTGAAACCGGACAGGTTTCTTACTGAAAAAATCATCACCCATGCGGATTTTCAATCAAAATTTGCATTAGCACCTCTTGAAACAATACAAAAAAATGAAAACAAAATAAAATAAAAAAACGCATTTCGCATTTAGGTTTTTTGACCACCTACAGGAAACAAACTTTTTTTTTTTTTGCCTAATAAGCCTTGGTTCTTTTTAAAGAATTACTTTTCATTATTACTTTTGACTTAAATGACACTCATTTTTTCAGCTAAATTATTTCTTGTTTCGAGATCTTCTTTAATATTTGGCAATTAGAATGTCTTTCAATTACCTTTGTTTTTTCTTGATTCCAGGGAGCTCCTGCCTTTGTGCGGTTGTACAAATATCCTAAGTTAGGGGGCCCAGGCTCAGCAGTAGCAAATAAGAGTTTCTACAAATCTGACAGTGCACATATACTATGGAACAAAAAGGGTGAGTACATTAAAGAATCTAGATTTTATTAACTTACATTTTTTGAACTCAATTTTGACCCATTTTGGCAATGGGTATATTAATAATTAAGAAAAACTCACAAATTTAAGAAAACTAATTTTGTACATTTCTTTCAAGATGCTGAAATGTAAAACAATCCAAAATTCAACTTAGGCTTTAAAATATCTTTTTGCATCACGCCACTGTAGAACGCCTTCATCTAGTTTACATTGGAAGAAGTCTGCCAGGATACTCCTCTGTTGCAATTTTAAAAATCCATGGTTGAAAAATGTGTGACCTACAGCCTTGATTGTCTTAAGGTCTCAACAGCAGCTTTAACCCATTAAACCCTGGCCATTCCACATGTATCTGTATCGCTGACCTGGACCAACCCGAAAGTGTAAAAAAACAATATAACCTTTAAACCTACTTTGATTTTGATTTCCCTAGCTTTACTTTTTCATTTTACAGTAGTCTGAATTCTTCTACTAACCAGCATTCAAACAAGAGTACTATTTATATAAAAGTGGAGATACATCATCATTTCTAATACTACTTTTACCAACATTTACATTATAGTCTATAGGCGAAGCCACATTTGATGAAAATTGCGAAAATACAAGGAATTTTTTCACCTCTGTCGGGTCAATAAAAGCTAAATGACCCATCAACCATATGTTCAAAGCTTAATTCATTGATTGAAAATTGTAACTACCTATGCCAGTTGACAGGCACATCAAGTTTCTGAAACGTGACCTAAAAACTGGTAAACCGGCTCATTGGGTATACAGTGCATGTACACGTGAGCCGGTATACTGGCTCGTTGGATTCAAAGGGTTAATAACACCTTCAGTTATAGAGCAAATAGTTTGTTCTCATCACTTCAGGATCACAGCACTTGTCACATGACCACTCTCCTCAGAATATGTTTTGTCTTCAGCAAGATTATATATAGTAACTGAATCAGGATAACACCAAAATGTCTATTGTCTAACTTTGCCAGAGAAGTAATATTCCATATCCACACACTTTGAGTTTGTGTTTTGAATATCTTGTTAAAAATGAGCGGAAAGTCGCGAATGAAGTTCTTGAATACATGCTTTCAAAAGTAAAAATAAGGTTGAATTTCGTTTTTTGACATAAAATGCATCCATGCATTATAATTGTTTAACTATTCTTGGCGTTTCGAAGGTCAATTGTGTCGGGAAGTGCAATTTATCACGGTTAATTGATCACATTTTGCTATCATACACAAATCGATTTGCAGCTTATATTTATTGCCAGATTTTCAGTGACCTGCCATGTATTTTGATCTCTAAATGGAGATTAGAGAAAGAAAGTGTGACATATTTTTTATAACCCTAAACCCTAACCCTCAAATTCTGGATGGACCCAAAGTACACTTGGTCCATCATTCAAGAGCTGAGATTATAGAAAAGTAAAATATGTAGTAAACTCAATTTTGAAATTTGTGACTTTTCGCTCATTTTGCTAGAGCACCCCTCAATTAATTTGTTAAATGCAACAATATCTGATGAAAAATCGTATGCCGTAATTGATACAGGTACTGCGGTTTTGGTAGTGACCACGTTGGATGTAGACACCACAGGAGGGTCATATTACGGGGAACAAATGCTGCATTTTCTGGACATTGGTGGTGAAACATGTAATATTACTCTTGGTAAGTTTGTATAAATTAATTGGAAAGGGACAGGCATGGTCCAGGGGGGGGGGGTGTCGGTATAGAATTGTAGGATGTAGTGACATCAGGAGGTGCATTATACAGGCATGAGAATTATCAGATTAATATCTGATTTCAGATATTTTGTCTTCCAAAATCATCCAAATTCAGATAATTTGGGGGCTTGATTTAACCTTTTTAGTGGTGTTTTGGTCATATTTGACTAAATTCAGATATTTTCATGAAAAATCATTCTCATGCCTGATTATAGGGAAGAGGCTGCATTTTTTGACATAAGTGGTGAAACATGTAATATTACTCTTGGTAAGTTTGTATAAATTAATTGGAAAGGGACAGGCATGGTCCAGGGGGGGGGGTTGTCGGTATAGAATTGTAGGATGTAGTGATTCAGATTCAAATATATTTTATTTGCAATGTGTCGCAGCTAAAAAGCCGAATTGAACATACAAAATTACATGAAATACTATACAAAAACAAGAAAAAAGAACAATGAAGGCAGTGCAGAAGTGCAAAGGAATGATGCCACGAAGCAGCAGGAAAAACCTACTTATTAAGCAAATTAATGAAGTAGAGGATAGGACTGTTGGCAAATCTATCCGTCCGCGCAAAGTATCGGGAGAACTGTTCATCATTCCTCAGACTTCTGCTACGGCAATCCTTTCTTCTGGGAGGAAGGAGACCACTGGTACGCACACTATTAGACAGTGATTTGGCAAAATTCACACAGTGGGCCTCCCTCCTGGAAGAGAGGCATTCCAAATCAACGGTGTTCAAAGCATGATGATAAGAAATGTAATTCTTGTGACCAAGGATAATTTTTACGGCCCTCTTCTGACATCAGGATGTGCCTATTATAGGGAAGAGGCTGCATTTTTTGACATAAGTGGTGAAACATGTAATATTACTCATGGTAGGTACCTGAAACATTGATCGGGAAGTAGGGGCATGGCATGGTTCAGTGAGGGAAGGAGGGGTCAGGATTGAAGAATGTAGACACAACAGGAGGGTCATTTAAGGCCCTGTATTCATAGGCTGTTCCCCTTGGACGTATGTCCTTGTTCCATGTTCTATTGCAGGCCTGTTCTATTGTCCCCACTCGGGTGGCTAAACCCACCCTTGTGCGATAAAAATATGCAGACGCATCGTTGTTGATTCGTGATGAACAACTCTGTAGCGTGTTTGAATACCTAAATATTACTCCTGATTTGTATCTATACATTGATCCGAAAGGAAAAGCATGATCCAGGTGGAGCAGGAGGGGGCAATATAGGAGTATAGAATGTGGAGACAACAAGAGGGTTATATTATGGGGAAGATGCTGCATATCTTGGTGAATATCTTTACGTTGATGGGCAGGAGAAGGGCCCTGTTGAAAGAAGGGACCAATGTAAGATTGCAGGATGTAAACACATAACATAGGTGTTATATTACGTAGCATGTTTTGATTATTGAAGGTTGTAAAAATTCTTACTCAAATATGGTTATCTTGTACATAAAACTTACACCATCTATTCCATATGTCTTTTTAAATTTCAGCCAAGAAAGGCCCCGTTTATAGTGTTGACTGGAATCCCAATTCCAAGGAATTTTGTGTCGTCTATGGATGTATCCTTACTTATTAAAAACCTTCTTTGTAGATCATACAAAGGTCAGGTGAAGATCAGGTAAACATTCAAAAACCTTCAGCAGGATTCATGAGAAAAAATTGTGCCGGTAATTCTCTATTTTATTCATCGCACACTGCCTATGACCTAGAAAATTATACATGTAATGGACTCAATGCCATGTTGGTTATGGAATACATGAAATGGTAATTAAAGTCAATAGACCTTTCCAAACACAACTTTCCGAGAATTTCCGAAGCTGATTTAACACTTTCCGGCAATTGCCGACAAAAAAAGTGACTCTTCAACACAATAGCCAGAATGTTAAGTTCGCGTTCACGTTAACTGGTTGCGTACAAATTTGAACTTGTAATTAGCGTTAGCACTACAGAGTCGCTTTCAGTGTGATCGCCCTGATGCGACTTAAAATCTTAAGCTTAATCAACCGATTTCAAATGGAAATTTCACTCTTTGTGTTGGTGAGCTTATGGTACCATCAGCCAAAAGTTGTTCAGAATTAGTGTATCTAATAATGTATGGGTCTGGTTCTATTTATTTTTCACTTTTATTGCACTGAAATGCAAGAGAATTTTCAGCAAATTTTGGTGACAAAATCATGCATGCTAATGAGCTTGTACGTGATTGGTTGAAAAAATGGCCATGTGATCAATGTTCCGGAGATTTCTGAATGGATTTTCAAAAGGTCTATTGGTTGTTATCATGGCAAATTCTAAAAATGTGACCATTGGCTGATTGTCAAGTAGCACTTTTAAAGACGATTGCAAAAATTAGATGGTTAAAATCAAGAATGACAATATTTTGTTGTAGTCTGTATTGATTATATTATTCCCAACCAGTGGTGGCAGTATGCTAGTGGTAATGACTCTTTGAGTTGAGTGTAATACCTCTATTCATAGAAAATGCTTGGCAAAGGTTATTAACTTCTTGGACATAGATATGCAACTTTTTATCCCTTTTTTCAACTTAAATCTCCCAACCAGATAACCCAAGTTCATTAGTATACAAATATTAACTGTTTATGAGTGTGATGGCAAAAATATACCATCCTGAATTGAAAGATTGATTGTTCCATTTCACGAGCCGATAGGCGAGTGAAATGGAACAATCAATCTTTTAATGAGGATTGGTATATTTTTACCATCGCAAGAATATAAGCAGTTAATATTTGTTTTATATAACTCATCTAGGCTTATAGATTCTTAGTCATTTGATAACACATTTAGGCCCTAAACATTAGGCTTCCCATGTAGCGGAAAAGTCCCTACTGTACACTGCAGTTTTAATAGTACTATCAAACGGATGGTAGTGATAGTAAAGACTATCAAACTGATGATAGTGATAGTAAAAATGACAAATGGTCATGTGTTACAATCTAACCAATCACATGACTAGAATCTATGGATGAGTTATATAAACTAAAATGGCACATTCCCTGTATGGATGTTTTTGGATTAGCTGAACTCTTGAGAATTTTTTTCCAGATTGTTTTGACAGATTTTTCTCTAATCTCTCTCTACTAAGAAATAATCAACAGTAACTGTATTTATGAGGCATACTGAAAAATGAACTGCCATATATAAAATGACGTCCAGCCAGTTGTAAATTTGTTCTTCATTTGAATATGCTTTACATACCTTGTAAAAAAAATCAAACATTTGACCTTTGACCTTAACTCTTGATATCAATACAGTCATGCCTGCCAAGGCAACCTTATTTAACCTCAAATGTGAACCCATTTATGACTTTGGTACCGGACCCAGAAATTGCGTGTATTTCAACCCCCAGGGTAACATCTTATGTTTATTAGGGTTTGGAAACCTACGCGGCATCATGGAATTCTGGGATAGGCCTCAGTTGAAGCTCATCAGCAAACCGCAAGCTCAGGATTCCACTTTGTTTAATTGGAGTCCAGATGGAGAGCATTTTATAACCGCTACATGTTCACCTAGGCTGAGAGTAGGCAATGGGTAAGTAATTATTTGGAACAAGACCTAACAATTATGTGTATTACACCCAACAGGGCAACAGTTCATATTTATGCTTTTGGAAACAAAGGTTATTTCATAGAATCCTGGTATTTGAATTTTGGCGCCCCCACTTTGAGTCTGCTTGAGGATGATGATGAACCAAATTCAGAGATGGGCATAAAATTGGATTAATTGAGCCCATATTTATTGGTTGAGCTATGTCGAGTTGCAAAAATATTGGGCAAAGCGCAGTCAAGCCTAATATTTTAACTCTCGCCCAATATTTTAAAAAATCATGGCGAGACCATACATGTTGGACGTGAATTATCAAATTTTATCATTATTATATTTTAGATCTATTCATCTTGGACACCTCAAAGCACAATGGTTATTATTGGATTGTGGAATCATCTTGGAATGAAACAGTGGTCTATCTATTGGGGTCTGTGTGAAGGGTTAGGAAATCCTTTGAAATAGGTCTGGGACTAAAACTTGGGTACCCGGATACCCGCCCGAGATAAGCTTACCCGAGTACAAATTTTCATAACCGATTACCCGATTGGGAGTATAAAAATGAATGATGCAGTGAAGTGTTCTGAAGTTGCTTAACTAACCATAAATCAGTAGCACATGGTAACATTTCAAAAGTTTAGATGTTATCGGAAGATGACATATATTTTATGATGAAATTATATACTTACACGACTGACCTGTGTTTTCGTTTACATCCTTCCATCAAGTCATTAATCTAAATAAGAGGATACCCGTATACCCTCTCGAAAATTAAGTAGGGTACCAGGATATTAAATTACCCAGGCCTAATATGTCATCTCTAAAGTGCTTGTAGAGAAATTGAAATGATTCAAATGAAAAAAAGGACAAAAGACTCATTTTTATGAAAATTGATTTCAATCAGTGATTTTTTTATAAAATATCGTAATCAACGTGATTTTTATCAAACAACCCTGTCTTCTTTATTCCTTCTAATTTTTAGCTACAAAATTTGGCATTACACCGGGAGTCTACTCTACGAACACCATTATCCTGCCTCAAAACATGAACTTTTCGATGTACTATGGCAACCGTATCCAGAGGGCGTATTTCCAGAAAAACCGATTGTTCATCCGACCGGTTATGGAAGTGTAGCGCAGCAAGAAGCTAATAAGCCATCAGCATATGTCCCACCACACGCAAGGGGGAATCCAGGATCTGTCCCCAAACTGGTAGGAATTTCATTTTTTTTTTTCAGATTTATTCTTTTTTTTTCTTTTCTTTTTTTCGATTGTATTTTATAAGTCAAAAGTAAATTTACACACATTTATATACAGTGGAACCTCATTAGCATAAAATCACTGGGGCCAAAGATTTTATTTTGAGTTATCAGGATTTTGTGTTATCCAACTGAATTCACATAGGAGATGAATACAAGGAACTAAACACCTATTTTGTGTTATAAGGGTTTTTATGTTAACAAGGTTCCACTGTTATTTAATAGAGAGAGATTGTGCTGAGGGAATCGGTGAAAAGTTTGATTTCACTCTTTGCAGAGTGCAAATTCACTCTTTTGTCGATATGGTAGGAAAGAGTGATTTCCACTCTTGGCAGATTGAAATGTCAAACATTTCAATTGACCCAAAGAGTCACTTCAAGGAGGATTGCTTTTTTTGTACTATTCAGAATTTAGAGAATATGCTGTATACTATACAGCATGCATATTTTTTTTTCTTGAGGCAAATCTGGTATAGAGTTGCTCCAAGTCTCTGTTGTCCTGTACTCTCTCCAAAATATTCAGTTTTCTGTGAAAGTTATATTTCCCCTGTCCATGCTTAAATATGCTATTTTTAAAACAGTTACACAGGTATCCAATATAGGCCTACTTTAATTCTCACAAAAGTCCCCAATTGTAGCTGAGAACCAATAAACCATCAGTCATCACTTTTTTCATATAAAGTTCCTTCAAAATTTCTATTTTGGTATTTAACACTTGACCATAGAACCTCAACCTATGCCTGACAGAGGGCACAAAGTAAAGTGTTCCAAAAAAGAAACTTGTACACTTTGTTTTGATTCTATTCTACTAAATTATATAATTTATCACACCACAATAATTGCAAATAATGTAAATAAATATGTTTCCTGTGATATGGGTACAAAATTTCTTCCAAAATCCGAAACCATCCCGCTTATTGGGCAAAGTGAAAAATTTTGGTTGGGAAACAGATTTTGAGCACAACGCGATAAGAGTGTGGTGCATGTCATGACTCATGCCCAGTAATTTCCGCGTGAGGTATCGATTACATGTTGCATCGATTTTTTTTTTGCCGTATATAACACTTAGCACGCATTTCATTACAAATTCCAAGTTGAACAACCAATAATGGAATTAAATTGTTTGAGATAAGATTATTCAGATAATTCGGATAAAACTCTGTAATAAAATCACTGAAGATCACTGCATGTCAAAATCAATTGCACTGATTAAAAATTAAAAATAAACATGTTGTTGCTTTAGATAATTTCAAATGAAAAATATTGTTAAATTAAAATGATTTGATCTAAAAGTCATCAATACAATATTAAAACATCTTTTATATAGACATTCCAACACCTTTCTTTAACATCTTAATTAAGCTCTCCTCCTTTCATATTCTCCTTCCATGCGTATAATTGTGAATTTGAAAAGCCCGTTCGTCTATGACTAAGAGGGAGTAAAGCAGTAATTGGTACGGGCTAGCTTGGGGTATCTCTTTTTTCCATTAGGTATGTGTGCTACGTTTCCTGCTGGGGTGCTTTCCCGTGGCCTTCAAAATTTGTAACTTTTGTTTCCTTACCACAATTTTTCACTTTGTCCGATTAGCGGGATAGTTTTGGATTTTGGAAGAAATTTTGTACCCATATCACAGGAAACATATCCATTTACATTATCTGCAATTATTTTGGTGTGATATATTATATAATTTAGTAAAAAAGAACCAAAACAAAGTGTGCAAGTTTCTTTTTCGGAACATTTTAGTTTAAGTTCATTACTCCTATTAGACTATAGGTCCAATCACATAACATTCCCCTACGAGTCCCTGCAGCTATTCTGAACTTGCAAATACATGTTGTTGGGTTTATTTCAACAGTTATTGTGATGTAGGGAAGATTCTTTGCAAAAACATGGCTGAAGATTGATAATGGTAAACAACAGTTGATTCAAGAACTTTAAAGGGGCATGTCCAATTTTTCAAAATGAAGATTTCAGGTTGACGTGAAAGCCTCCCTAAAGAGCCTTGTTTTAAATTTCAGTCAAATCAATATTGATTTTATGAGCAATTTTGTATTTACATTTTTCTAAAGTTGACTGTTATTTTTTTGAAGGTTACCTAAAATGGACACACTTTCGCTTATATCTCCGAAATGGAATATGCTTCGGGGGTTAAATTTCACATGGGTTCTGAAATAAGTATGAGCAATAGTTTTGAATCAAAATCTTTAAAAAAATCAAAAATAGTATAACCAGCATGACTATGCTCCTTTAATTTATGCCATGAAACTATATGATCCTTATGCACAAAACAGGACTAAAGTTAGTCTCAGACCGGACTAAGTGAAATTTAAAAATTTTGAAAAATAACACATTTTGAGAGAAATCTAGAGATAATTTATGTTCTTGTTTAAAGATTTAAACTGAAACTTTTATTATTTCATTTGATTCATTTGTCTGTTTTAGAACATTGTAATTATTAATAGTTTACCTGTACTAATTTTTGCTACTTTTGAAAAAAAAAGATTTTCAAAAATGTGTTATTTTTCACTTAGTCCAAGACAGTCCTGTTTTGTGGATACAGACCTGTAGTTTGTTCACTCTTGACAGTTGGTATGGGAGTGTCAGAGTCCAGAATCTTCACACAAGGAGGAATTGTGGGGCTAAGTCACTATGGTCCGTATGCACAAAAGAGGTTTAAGAGTTATAGACCAGGTTTAAAGTTAAGACCTGGTTTAAGTGAAATTTTGTTTGAGAGCTAGATATATTTTCTGCAACCAACGTTGCCACATTTTGGGATTTTTGTAAGATTTAATATTTAGAGAATAAAAGATAAGATTTATTGTTTTGCCTGTCATCTATCGTCTCATAATGGATGGGCGTACAAATTATTTTGAGTAATGGGTGCCCCCCGCAGGGAGTGCCCATTACGAAAAAATAATGTACGCCCATCCATTATGAGACGATAGATGACAGGCAAAACAATAAATCGCCATCTTTTATTCTCATTCTTAGTCACAAATTTGAGTCATTTATAAACCAAAAACGATATAAATTATTGCCAAAAACTAAAAACATTATCATTGGAAAAACGCACACCCCTATGCAAACATGAAATATTCCAAACCCAGTAAAGCTGTTCGCGCCGTACGTGTGCATATACCTACATCGCGCAGTGATTTTGAACGCGCGGCTCCACTGCGTTTCACGCTGAATGCACTGTCATCTATCGTCTCATAATGGATGGCCAAAATTCCTTATTAGGAAGTAAAATCGCCCTCAGTGACTAAGAATGAATGATATTGCAGTTCAAAAGTGCCAGAAATGGTCTTTTTATGGTAGTGGTAAAATTGAGTTAGACCAAGTCTAACTTTAATCCATGCCTAAATTTTCAAGCTCTTTAGTGCTTACAGGCCTATGTGTCATCCTTGGCCTTTGTTAAGTTGGTTATTGTCGTCATAACGGTTTGAATTATTATCTGACTTGTGTGGTATTTTATTACTAGCTAATAATATGCTTTCTGATGTATTTCATTTCTGTGATGGTTTCAAGCAATTTTCTAAAAAATGTGTCATCAATGTGTTTATTTATTATTTTGTAGAAAGAGTATGAGCCAGCTCAAGGCACAGAACCAGTACCTGCTGGAGGTAGGTGCATTGTAAGACTGCATATGTGATGCGCCACATCGGACGATACAATATTGCAGCTATTGACAAACACATTTTTGTATAAATTGAAAGAGTATTGATTAGGCTTTAAAATGAGACTTAAAGTCGATGGCGGTGATAAGTTCCTACCTGTAGATTTTGTTTATACTTTGTCAGTTAATAGATAAGAGTCAAAACTTTAAAATTCAGCAATAAAAAATGGGGGTCACTAATCATCTAAGCGCGCTATGACGTCATATATTATGACGTCATTTTCCTTTCAATTGACGATAACTTGAAAACTCGAGCGTTAGGTTAATTAACGTAATTAACTTTTTTTATCTGTTTGATGATATAAAACCAAATTTCGACATTCCCGGCGATGAAAATAGTTTTTTAGATTTTACCCCCATGTTATTTCATCTCTAGCTATCTTTTGAAAACAGTCGGTGATCCCATATTTTTTTTCTTGATTTGACATCCACTTGACATTCACAATTGACCAGCAAAATATTAAAAATATTCTACAGGTAGCAAATATTTGAAAAATCAGCATTTTGTGGTATAGGAAATCACACGTAAAAAGTTTTATCACTGAAGGCCTGTTGGCTCGGGAGCACTCGTAGCTACTCGTTACTATTTCGGCCATTTTCGGCACTTACCGGGAAGACAATGCTAAAAAAAAAAAGCGCGCTTTGCGTATTAGGCGCAAATCTTATGCTTAGATACCACGTGGGCATTTTGTCAAAATCTTGCCACCACAGACCAACAACTAAGTTTCTGTAATGCTGCCATCTGTTGGTGATAATTAACACCGCGATCGTCTTTAAGTTTTTAAAAATTGGCAATTAATTTTTGAAGTTCCAATAACAAATCTTTTCATTTTCTTTATAATTTACAAGTTTAATTTGCTTGTATATTGCGGCATTTGACAAAACACATCTTTGTATTAATAGAAAGAGTATTGATTAGGCTTTGAAATGAGACTTGATTTTTGAAGTCACAATAACAAATCTTTTCATTTTCTTTATATAATATACAAGTTGAATTTGCTTGTATCTCTGCACATGCTTATGCACATGAGTTTTTGTACAGGTTTCAAGCACACTCAACTTTTGGCACCAACTGGATTCAAGCGTGGAACCTTTGGCACTGCAAGCGAGCGCCTTACCGATTGAGCTAACTTGACAGCATCTCTCATCTTATTGATGTTAAAAGATGAGGGTTTTTTTGTGAAATTTCAAGCAATCAGACTTGGCTTCGTTAACTTGAAAAATATGTTTTGGATAAAGTATCTTTTACAGTGGTTTAATTTAAAATAATGGATCTCGTGGGTTCGAGGCCCGGGCCGGGCGGATTTCCTCTCCTTGTTTCCTTGAGCAAGAAACTTTACTCTACTTGCTCTGTGGTCGGACAGTCACGTAAGGCCGTGGGTCCCCTGTACAAATAGACTCCTTCATGTGGTATGCATGTTATGCAAATACTTGTATGATTGATTGATGTTTACCTCACTCCCGGAAGAAAAAGAAAATTACAGCTAAACAAAGGGCAATTAATTTTTGATATTAAATGGAATATAGGAAGTTACGATATTATGCCTACTTTTTAGATGTCATTTAATACACCAAGGAAATTGAAGGTATGATACGACTAAAATAGAATTTATTTAATGGAATATAGAGTGGTAATTATATCTATTTTGGATCTCATCCATCACATTTATGAAATGGTTGGTAATTAAAATATGCAATTAGTTTTATAACAGAATATAAGGAGATGCTATAATGACCAATTCTGGTACAAAGAGTTATGTCAAATTTGTATGTCATTTATTTATACCTCTAAAGTTTAATTTATGATTATAACACATCCAAGACTTGATTGAATAAGTTAATCAGGATCCGTGAATAAAATGTTCAATAAAGGTGCATGTGACAGAGTGAAACAGTACCAGGACTCACGTTTGGAAGATTGTGAGTTCAGCCCAATGTGTTGTGAACTTAGGCAAAGCATTTTATCACACTTGCTTTGTCGACCCAAGCGCATTGGGGAGCTGTTTAGGGGGAATATCACAACCTAAGTGCTGATGCGTTTCTTCGCCTTTGGTCATTGGCCGCAAATAGCCTAGTTTAAATGGTTCTTATTGATTCCCTTGTAATGATAATGGCCAGAGCTTTTAAACCTGGTACAAGAGTTATGTACAAAATGTGTATGCCATTTATTTATACCTCTTAAGCTAAATTTGTGAATATAACACATCCAAGACTTGATTGAATAAGTTCATCAGGATCTGTTGATAAAAAGTTCACAAATTAATGTTCTTATACATGTTGGTAGAAATCATTAGAAGAAGTGTAAAACTGATTCAACAACACTCATCGTCATCAGCGGTCTAATTCTGATTTCTGACTAATCCACTTCTGAAATTCGTTGAAGGTGATTCCAGAAGGAAATTGTAAATAATTGGAAAGTTCACGCCTCCCTTGTCTCTATTTAGAGTAGGGCCAGTCTCTTTCTTTCAGTTAGTCCATTGATCTGATCCAAGTAGTGAAATACCTAATGCAGATGTTTGGAATATTATGACTTCGCGTTGAGGAAGATGGTAGATGCCATCAAAAGCTCCACAGTAAGTAAATTCTTGGATCAGATCAATGAACTTAGGGCTGTTTCAAATCAACTGGACTAAACAATAGCCAACAGCCCAAAACCGTCAGACAATCGCCGGTTGAGTTTTGAAGCAGCCCCTACTGCACATCTTGATCCAAGACTTTGCACCAATTCTTTCAACGGCACGCCATTTTGCCTTGCTCACCACCATTATTTTGTATTTTGCAGATAAGCCTCTATCTAAAGCAGCTCAAAAGAACAAGAAGAAACGCGAGGCTAAAGCCAGAGCACAACAGCAACAGACTTCACAGCCAAACTTGGTGAGTTTTAATTGTATTTGACCAATGGATCATAAATAAATACTGGGGATTTATAGTGCACTATGCCTCCCAGATTTGTAATTCCACTCGGCCTGATCTGCACACTTTACAGGTGTTCGCTGACCACTGTGGCCCAAGTGAGCTCCATTCCACACTAAGCATCATTTCAAGTTCTGTGGCAACCTCTAGGGGTGCTGAACCTTGATCAGCCCACATACGCACCATCGCTGCCTGGATCAGCTTTCCACAAGACAATTAGCAGTTTGTTCCTTGTCCAAGGGAATTTCAAGCACAATCGACTTTTGGCTCCAGCGGGGTTCGAACTCGGGACCGCACCGCCAACCTTACTGATTGATTGCTTGATAATCCATACTGATACTAATGAACAACCCGAAAAAAAAGTTTCCATTAGTTCAGATAAATTCTCTATCTTTGTGAAGTTATAAGCAAAAAAAAAAATGTAATTCACCAGTGAATGAGATATTCAGTGATAGTGTTTCTAGAAATAAATTGTTAAATTCTCACAATTAAAACTATTTTTGCTTCTGCCAAACCATTTTTGGTAAAGATATTGTGCTTATGGATGTACTTAACATTTCTAAAAAGAATAAAAATTTGTTTGTTTGTTTTGATTCCACCATGCCTTTTCTTAATTCAAAAAAGATTTCATGAAATTTCATATCTAAGTTGGAATCGTGGCTAATATACCTGTAATGCTTAACTGAAATTTTTAATTTTTATGTAATCTGGACTATGATGTTAAAGAAGTGTTTTATCAACAAAATTTATCCTCTTTCCTAACATGTCATTATATATACTATCAATACATACATGCTCACTATTATACTGTACATGCCTTTATAGAATTTGCTCATACCAAAGATCAATATATGCAAAAGGAAATTCTGTCTTCTGTCATTTCTTAAGGTTTTTATAAAAAAATTCACAATATCTGGTAATTGACTGTTATTATCAAACATATAAATTGTAATCATTTGTAGATAGAATTTTGAAATTTTGCCCACGATTTCTGAAAATTTATTTTGATCATTCATAACTTTCAAACTAATGAAGTAAACTATATAAAAGTATACATTTTTAGAAAGGGAATTTTACAAGGAATCTATTTATAGCATCAGATTTTTGATTTAAGAACTCACTTTTTCGTAACTCTGTTCAAAAATTTGCAAAAATAGCTATAAGTCATCTATATCAATGGTTAATGTTTTCTCACTTTTTTTGTTTATTTCCCCCTAGTTTTGAAAATTTTGTACTGAATAGGCCCAATTTTTTTTTTTTTTTTAAATCATGATTTTTGGGCATTGTTGGCCCTTTTTGGCCAGTTTTGTGAAAACTAAGAAGTTAATCAAACATTTGAGAAAACATTCCCTAGAACTATCAATTCAGATGATTTTTACCTATTTTGGAAGATTTTTGCCAAATGATAAATTTTCTAGGCTTGTTAAAAAAAATTGGCAAAATAACTTGTTTTTGGTGAGTTTCTAAAAAGCGAGTTCTTAAAATTTGAATTTGATGCTAGAAACGCTTTCCTTGTAAAATTTCCTTTCTATAAATGTATACATTTATGTAGTTTACTTTATTAGTTTTCAAGTTATGATAAAATCAATTTTTAGGGATGTGAGGCTCATAGAATAACTATCGTAAATCTTTCTTTGTAGGACTCGCGATCCAATGAGCAACGAGATGCCCTCGCCGTAGCGTCCCATCTCTTAGGCCCTCAAGGACCCCAAGCACAAGTAGGCGGTTACCCTATTGAAGTGGAGAAGAGAATCAAAAACTTAACCAAGGTGAGTTTAGGTTGCATTAAAGTGTGATATTTTGAGCAGGGAGATGCCCTCGCCGTATTGTAGCGCCCCATCTCTTAGGCCCTCAAGGACCCCAAGCACAAGTAGGCGGTTACCCTATTGAAGTGGAGAAGAGAATCAAAAACTTAACCAAGGTGAGTTGAGACGGCATTACAGTTAAACATATTTTCTGTAAGACTAATTCCCAGTTTCACATTTCCATACTGACTAAACTTTCATCGTTTTTCTATAATCTTTATTTTTTCAAGAAAAATATATTTGTTTTGAGCTCAAATTGTCAGGCAACTCATAATGATAATTTTATCAAGTTTTCTTGGGGTGTTTGTATTGTACATGGTTAATAATGAAAATAATGAAAACTGCCTTCTCAAAATATATACTGAATGCTCTTACATCCAATAATATTTGGATTTTTGCATCAAAACATCTTTAAGAGTGTTTAAATTAACTTTAACATTAATGAAATAGCTAATAATGATTTTCCATCCATAATCCATGACGAACTATTGCTATGCGCCCTTGACAGATGCAATAATGATATTGAATTAAATAATGAATAATGAAACGGTCACCTTCTCGGTCATAAAAAAGTATGAAACAGGAAACTGGGAATCAACTTTCATTAGCCTAATATATATATAAAGGATGTGGAAAAGTGATTCCCCACATAATTTCATACTAAAAATCCTATCATAAAAACATCTTATGGCTCATTCTTTAATAAAGTGTTCATATTTGTGATGGCTCACCCCGAAAGGGGGGCTTCGCAGATGATATTTGATTTTGATTTTATCATTTCATCTGTTGTAGCATTTACTAAGCTTTACTTAAATGACACGTTACTTGTTGAAATTGATCAAGGCGATCACATTTACAACAGAAAATCTGCTGGAAATTTTCTTTATTTTTTGCTGCCTATTTTCACCTGTTTCTTGAAAAGTGTTCTGTCGCAAAGTCCCCTTTTTCGGGGTATGTCATCACATTTGGTCTCAGACATTTAAAAATTTCAACTACTAATAACTCATGAAAAACATAACAAATCATAAACTCTTATTGTATATTGTATTCCCGCCTCTTTAAGATAATGTATCTGTCATAATGTATCTGTTTAATTTTTTTCTAAATCGTACTTTAGTGGGCAAAACTGCATTCTTACCAACTTATTTTTTACACTCGATGAGTAAGCTTTAACAATAATTAAAATAATGGTATAGCATTCCCTTTATAATGCATTACATTTTCACGAGGGGTAATAATATGTACATAACGTATCTGTTGCGGCACTAGCGTAACATATGGCTTTTTTGACATTAATATGCTTGCAAATTTTTACTTTAAAAACACATTTTTGTTTTCCAAATATAACACCAAAGTCACTCTAATTGAAAAAAATTTGTAACATCCATCTACATCATTATTTCTATACTTTCCTTGACCATTTGAAAAATTATAACGTATCTGTTGGCAACATGCAATCAAACAAAAAGCTCTTGTAATGAAATAATTAACCGAGTTTTATATTTTTTAATAAGAGCTTAACACAGACTGTTAAAAAGTACACATTGTATGTGACCTGCATGCATGTGAAAAGAGTGGCGCTACACTGTAACGAATGCAACATGGCTGGCGACCAGGCCTGCTGGCGACAGGGGTAAAACAAGGGTAATGGTTTAATCAGAGTCTGACGATATGCATCGATCGATGCCAATCGACGCGCAGTCTTTTACATGCGCTATTGTGTTTTGGTCAATAATCACAAACAGGTGCCCTCAGTGCATCTTTTTCATAGTTGTCTCAGCATTTTTGGACACGGTGCTTCATATGTTCCTTTAAGGTCAATATAAACGTTCAAATACAAAGCCGTTCAGTGTGTTTCATCATTTTTCAGTACAAATTATGTCAGGAGGTTTTCCAAGCCATTTTTCCAACATTTGGGGAATATCTATCGAGTTATTGAGTCAAATGCACCATTATTATGAGATGAAGTTCACAAATTACAGAGATCCACTACTTTCAGTATGATACAGGATCCACTGTAAAATTTTTAAAATTTGGTCAACAAGGTGCAGGAATAGCTACCTTTCAGTGCATATAGTAAAAACCCGATTTCACTCTTTACCAATCTCAACAAAAAACTTCATCGGTATGGACTAATCAATTTAAGTGTTTCAGCATAAAATTTGAAGATATTCCAGATGAGGTAACTATCATTGAATAATGTGTACAAGACTTCAGGACCATTTTGACTATTTTGTAACAAATCTCTATAAAAAAAGATGCTTAATTGGAACAGACTATTCACTTGCTAGGTTTCTGTCAGTGCTTTAACCTGGCGACGTATCTAAAAGAAATACATTTTAGTAATTAAAAGTTCATGGATTCTGTTATTGATTAAAATAAGCTTTCAATTTGGTTTAAGAAAATTGTAATTTGAGACTTTCTATTTCACTGATTGAGTTGCCATATGTGGAGAAAAAACGATTGTGTCAAAGTCTAAACAATTTTGGACAGTCCTAAGTTTGAAAAATAGAATTAATTCAAGTCCAGACCCCTGTCCTCAGGCTTGATAGGAACTGAATAGAATTACCAATATTCACTACTTGCACGGTCCACCATTTGGGAGAGAGCCTCGATCTGACACTCAATTAAACTACTATGTTACATAACGATGTATTCACTTCATGCAAGGTCAGTGGTTTTTGAAAGAGGGAATCGAACTATTAATGGTAATATTACGTAAGTTCCCATCATATAGCTCAGTGGTTCCCATTCATCTCGCAAGCCAGGTCGAGGCTCTCCCCAAAATGGCAAAACCGTGCAATAGGTCAATTGCACAGTAAATATAATATAAGGGGTCCATATGGTCCCTGGATTTTGTTTTTCACACGAAGCGCGAAAACGCAACAAAACCCAATAAAGCTGTTTTATGTAATTGTCAGGGTAGGAGTTGCGCATGTTTTGGCAAAAAAAAAATTCAGATCAGTTGTGTCATTTTTGAGATAATTAGCATAAACTGGTTAAATGATGACGCTGTTCAAATTTTGTTTTGTCCTTAAAACCGAAACGAAACAACTTTTAAAAATTTTATTTCACTATTTGTAATTATAATCTGCTATTATAAGCCAAATTTCATTGAACATTTTGTTTGGGAAAACAATTTCCAATTTTTGGCAGGAAATTTTTTTCGCAAAAAATGAAAATTTGACACAAATTAGATATCTGGCCGCCATTTTTAAACGGAATGACAGATTTTAATTTTTTTGTTTCATAAGAATTGTATTGAGTTGGTGTATTACTGTGTACAGTTTTAATGGTCCATATGGATGTGCCCCCCCCTGTGCACTAACAGGATTCTAAAACACCTTATGCACTTACGTGTTAAGGCTTGTTCTTGATATTGCATAAAAGTAATTAATAATAAGTAAGATTTTTTATATTTATTTTTTTATATCACATATCTTGATTTGCAGAAACTCAAGGCGATAGAGAAACTGAAACAACAGCAGGCAAGTGGGAAAACCCTAGAGGCCAACCAAATAGAGAAACTGACTGCCGAGGAAGCCTTATTGAAAGAGCTGCAACAATTAACTGTCTAGCTCAGAATTGGAAAGACTTTTAAGAGGCCAACCAAATAGAGAGAACCAGTACCATTGGTGACTTACAGATCGCTTCAAAACTCAACTGGCGGTTGACCATCTGGAACTGCAGTTTTTTGCTGGTTGCTTTTGTTCAAAACAATGGCAACTGCTTGTGGATAGCCAGCTGCCGGTTGAATTTAGAAGCAGCTCGTATTGGAAGACCTGCAACAGGAAGTCTGATTTGGGAAGACTTTGGAGGTCATCTAAATTTGTACTGATGAAGACTTGTTGAAAAAGCTGCGTCTATTATCTCTCTAACTCAGATTTGGGAAGACTTCAGAAGCCAACCAAATTGCAAAAGCTGCAACTATTCTAACTCTGATTTGGGCAAGACTTTGGAGGCCAACCAAATTGAGAAATTGACTACTGACCAAGACTTATTGAAAAAGGTGCAGCTATTAACTCTCTAACTCAGATTTGGGAAGACTTCAGAAGCCAACCAAATTGAGAGACTGAACAAAAAGCTGCGGCTATTATCTCTTTAACTCAGATTTGGGAAGACTTTAGAAGCCAACCAAATTGAGAGACTGAGCACTGACGAAGACTTATTGAAAAAGCTGCGGCTATTAACTCTCTAACTCTGATGTGGGTATATTTTGGACACCAATCAAATTGAGAAATTGAGCACTGACGAAGACTTGTTGAAAAAGCTGCGGCTATTAACTCTCTAACTCAGATTTGGGTAGACTTCAGAAGCCAACCAAATTGAGAGACTGAACACTGACGAAGACTTATTGAAAAAGCTGCGGCTATTAACTCTCTAACTCTGATGGGGTAGACTTTGGATGCCAATCAATTGAGAAATTGAGCACTGACAAAGACTTATTGAAAGGGTTGCAACAATCAACTCTAACTCTGAGTTGGAGAGACTTTTGAGGCCACAATTGACACTCAGCATATAGTGTTCTGGTAATGCCTTGATGAAGCACAAAAGCCTATTGGTAACCTGAAAATCCACTTGGAAGGGTCATTTTGTTAGAAAGTTGACCAGGTGAATTTTAATTTAAAAATTATCTTCAATTTTTCCAATGTTTATTTGAGTGCCTTTGCTCAGCACTCTATTGAAAATATTAAGGGAAACATTAGTTTAGTTAATTTTGTCACAAATATGTGTAAAGCCTACAAAGACCTAAAATTGTGGGCATGAGTAAGGATTTTATTACATAAAAAATTTAAAAAAAAAACTAATCATGTTCCGGAACCCGTAAGTCACCTATCAAACTAGCTGCTCATATCCATATATGTCAACACATGAGTTTCCCTCACCAGGATAGCAAATAAAGTTTCAAAACAAGAACTGTCATACAATGCACTCTACACAGTGGTGTAAAAGGCTAAGTTCAGGCTGAGATCCCGACGACTGCCCCCTCTTGCCCTCCCCTGGTGCCCTACCCAGAGAGGAGATCGAGGGAAAAGAGGAAATAAAAAGTAGGGGAAGTGGCATACATTTCGAGAGCAGCTTTTTATTATGGCATGGGATCAAATTGGGAGTATTTTTTAGATTTTGTTACATCCAAGGGTTTTTTTTAAAGCCGTCGCAGGGCGATTTTTACCCTATGGTTCTCAACTTTTTGCGCTTGGTGGGACAGAAAAAATGAGACCCAGGCGACGACATATTCCCACTATAGCATCTGGGTCTTGCCGTATATAATTTTTTGTTTGTAATACGAGTCAAAATTTGTGAAGATAATAGTATACAAATATTGACTGCTTTGAGGGGCATGGTTTAAATTATTTTCCCGAGGTGATCTCAAAACCATGAATATGCCCGAAGCGAAGCTGAGGGCATATTCATGGTTTTGAGATCACCGAGGAGAAATAATTTTAACCATGCCCCGAAGAAAAAGCAATCAATATTCGTTTTATATACCGAATATATAGATTTGTGTCCACTGGTTGGTTAAAATATATATGCCCGAATTTCACCTGAGCTTTTGCTCTTTATTGGTCATCCCTCCAATTACATTTATCTTTCCCTGATAAAAATTGTATTCTTATTCATTGTATTCAAACTGTGATAATTATTTTGATATATTACATTGTTTTGTACTTGTACTTGGAAAAAAATAAACTAAAAGAACCATTTTAGGACTCAAAGCGCCCGATGATAATTTACGACATTTGTTTCTCCTGTCAGTGCTGACCGCGTCACATTCAGTGCGCCCAAGATAACTAGCTCACGCACTGCAGCGCGTGTTGACCATGAATGCTTACAGTCGCGTGCGTAAAGCTCAAGTTACACGATGCAAAATACATTGAGCGGGCCTAGTGAATGCTATGCCCCGGGCATAGTAAATTTATAGGGCCTAGTTAAATCCATGCCCTCACTTTTAACCAATCAGAGGACAGGAATCTATATATGAGGTATATAATTGGAAACATAGACTTTTTGGGAAAAATAATATATATTCATCAGAAGTTCTTTTATTGATAGATTCTTGATGTTAATATCAAAATTTGGATTAAAATGAATGCTCCAAAATACTGGTTCTCTGGAAATTGTAAGATCCAGCAGCTGTTTTCTTCAGATTTCTGGCGCCTGGTCCTGTCTGCCTAAGAAAAAGCTTGTTTGCATCACATTTTTGTTGCAATGCCTGAATATAAAAAACTGCATTATTGCACTCAAAAATTGGTTTTAAAGGTGTGTTTTCCGATCAGTCTCACTCACAAAAAATTGGAGAATTTGTTACCACATAAAAGTACATATTTTTCTCATAACTCCTGTTGATTTCCACGCCCATATTATGTTTCAATGAAGAGATATGGACAAAAAAAGTGCTGAATTACTGGAACATTCTTTTAACAAAAATAAATATCAAATATGTTTCTATGGGTCACTCTCAGAAACATTTTTGCCTAAAGCATTAATTGGCTTTAAGGTATGCGATTAATTCTTTACAATTGCTTTATATAGGTGATGATCCTTCATTCAAATATGGAAAAGTATATGTTAAACCTTGAAATGGACCTAGTAAATTCCCCAATTGGAGACCCATTACAGATGGCAGTATAAGCAGTCAGGTATATCCCTGCTGTATCAGTAGAAAGTAGCAGAAGGGAGGAAAAATTTGATGAAAATTAAGATACAGGATTCACATTTTCAAGCCATTTTAGTAGTAAGAAGACTATTATCGGGGGGGGGGGGATTATAGTCATTTTTCAATAACTGTATTCTATAAATTGGCATTATGCTATTATACTACAACACATTATAGTATGATTGAATAAAATTCTTTTTATATAAAAAGATCAGGATTTGTGTTTTACTCCCACCAATGCCAGTAAATATACAGTGGAACCTCGTTAACACAAAATCTCTGGGGCCAAAGAGTTTAGTTTGGGTTGTCAGGATTTTGTGTTATCCAACTGATTTCACATCGGGAATCAATACTTGGGACCCAACAAATATTTTGTGTTATCAGGGTTTTTGTGTTAACAGATTTTGTGTTAACGAGGTTCCACTGTAGTTAATAAAATACTTAATTCATTTAATCTTACTTAAAGGTGTGTGTTCCAATCACTTTCACTCACAAAATCAAATTTAAGATTTACCAGTACCACATGAAAGCGCATATTTTTCTCATAACTCCTGTAAATTGCCACACCCATATTATGTTTCATTGAAGAGATATAGACCAAAAAGTGCTGAATTACTGGAATATTTTGTTAACAAATATAAATATCACCTATATGTGATGGCTCACCCCGAAAGGGGGGACTTTGAAGGTGATATCAATTTTGATTTTATCATTTCATCTGTTACAGCATTTTCTAAGCTTTAAACTGACACCTTACTGAAATTGATCAAGGCGATCAAATTTTACAATTACAGAAAATCTGCTGGAAAATCTTATTTTTTTTTTTTGCTGCCTATTTTCATCAGTTTCTCGAAACGAGTTTTTTCCCAAAGTCCCCCTTTTCGGGGTGAGTCATCACATATGTTTCTATGGGTCACTCTCAGAAACATTTTTGCCCAAAGCATTAATTGGGCTTTAAGGTATGCGATTAATTCTTTACAATTGCTTTATATAGGTGATGATCCTTCATTCAAATATGGAAAAAGTATATGTTAAATTTGTTACCAGATCAGAATTCCTACCTTGAAATGGACCTAGTAAATTCCCCAATTTGAGACCAATCACAGATGTCAGTATAAGCATCCCTGGGGTGTATTTCACAAAGGTGATCGTAAGTTCCATTCGTAAGTACAATCGTAAGTCAAAAAACGATCGTGGCTACGAACGATCGTAAGATCCATTTCACAAAAGGTTATAAAAGTAATCGGAGCTACGAACGAACATACGAATGATCGTAGCATATCATGCCTGTAATTGGTGCTGTGAACATTTCACCAAGAGTTACGAACGTTCGTAGGTTTTCAAAACGTGCGTAATTATCGAACAGCAACCACTTTCTTTAAAGAGCTCTTGTGTTATTCATGCGACGTAAATGGTTAGCCAATTTTATCTACTATACTATTTGACTCATGTTGTACCGAAATAAACCAAAATTAAAAAGAATTCTAAATTTTTGATCATGTGTAAAATACTTACGATAACTAAAAGTTGATCGTAGACTTACAAAGATATTTACGAATGCATTTGATCGTAAGTCTTTTGTGAAATAAACTTTCGATTGTTCGTAACTTTACGATAGAATTTAGTACTTACGAACGGTTTGCGATACTTACGAACGTTCGTAACCCTTTGTGAAATACACCCCTGCTG
>JXSR01S011635.1:13632-24436 GCA_000969725.1 Ophiothrix spiculata
ATAGATGAGTGCTCCAAAACTGCATGTGGCAATCATGAATTTCTTCTGTAAAACACTTAAATAAACATGAAATGGATTTTATAAGGCCCTTGAGAATTGATTTTCTGTTTACCGTCACTCACTGGCTTTTATGAAATTGTCGCCACGTTTAGTTTTCAAGAATCAGACAGAGAACCAATAGCTAAACAGAGCAATTAAAATAATGTTCCTTTTGTAAAGAAACTAGGAGACCTGGTGCAACCAGAGCTTGAAACCAGAACCCCTGCATTATGAATCCGATGCTTTGACCACTCTACCATGTTGTAAACATTATTGATACCATCCAACTTTAAGGGACTGGCCTAGATTCTTCCCACTAATTTTTTACCCACATATTTTTTACATGAATGTTTATAGTAATATAACCTACAAGTAGTTTTCCATGATTTTGAAGAAAATTGGAGAAAATTGCAATTATTTACTGGTTTAATTTTTTTCGCCGGCGAAAAAAAAGATGTGAAAACAGTGTTTCTAGTTTTAAAAGAGTTTGTTTCTACACATGTGATGAGTAAACAAATTATTTTTGATGAAATTGTTTCTCTTTTAACCCTTACCCTCCTACATACTACAAAGTACTACAGTAAGAAATCAAGAATTAGCCTAAGTCCCAATACGTCACAGACGGCGAATATAAAGGATCAGGAAGTTGCTGCCCGGGCAGGCCGTGCTCGGTGGCTTGGTATAGCTGGACATTGGGTCGGGATAGCGGGGGTCATGGGTTCGAATCCCAGGGGGATCTGAGGGGAACCGGAAATTTTTTCATGACGTATTCGGACTTAGACTGTATTTAAGCGTGCGAGAGTAAGGGTTAATATGTATTAAATTATCTCAAAGAGCTTTGTTTGATTTTTTATCTAGTAAATCCAGATCTAGGGTACAAATTTAGGATTCAGAAAACACAAGATAGTCACATCACCATCAAAGAATGATATATTGCAAATTAGTTATCTCTCAATTAGAGCCATTTCTGTGTAAATTTTTGTACTTTTTTGGATATTATTACACTTTTAAGCTTTATTTAGAGTCTTTCCATAAGTTTTTAATTCTATGTGGAATCTAGGCCAGTCCCTTTAAATATTGAGTTCCAGGCTGGTTGCATTACCAACAGGGTCATATCCATAGGATATAGGCGGTGCAGAAGCAGCAAGCTCATTACGCTGGTCTCAGACTAGCCTGTCTTGTTGTAGTACGACCAGCGTGACATCAAACATTTAAAGTGTGCAAACTTGACCTTGTCGCATCTCCTTGCCGTACGACAAGCCGATATATTGATTACCCTGTCGTGATGGTCGCAACGACACAATATTTTGACTTGGAATCAATTCAACTTTTCTTGCAACAGACCATTGTGGCAATATGCAAATGTGTCGTGCTACAGTACGTGAAGTCAAAATTGCAAATGCTTTGTCGTGTGCCGCAACGTCGTGTGCCGTAACGACAGCTAGTCTGAAACCACTTTTACTGTGTTATTGTTCAGAGAGGAAAGATTGTGCTATGCAGGAAGATTCACCTTCAAAAACATAAAGCTCTGCTCTCTCCACAACAGATTTAAGTATTTGTTTATAACTTTTGTCTGCAAATGTATGATATTGATCCTTTGAAATTTATTTCAGTTAACTCCAGGCACACTGACACTACACAATTTCATCATAATTTTGGCTTTACTGATTGTTTCAAGTTTACTGTTTTCAATAGATACCCACTTCACTTTCTTAAGCTTTGACCAAATCTCAGAGATATTAACTTCTTTATAACTTTCATAGCTTTTTGAACAAAAACATTAGCTGGGTCCACAACATTATGATACATTAAATGATTAATTTCATTTTTATCTAAACTGTGGTTTTGTTGGATTCGAAGAGACTAAAATTCAAATTTCGTGCTTTTGTTATGTTAGTTATAGCACTTACAGGCAATCCACTTGAAAACAACTTGTTTACAGGATTAATGATAATGATAACTTAAATCGAAACATGCATGTTGGCTTTCTTCTAACAATTACTTAAAGTTATTTTACCACAAGTAATAACATACTTGCGACAATAGTGTGTACTTCCATGGTAAAAGCTGTATTCTGACAGCGCCAAAACTTTGGTGCAATAATGTGTACTTCCATGGTAAAAGCTATACTCTGACAGCGACAACAATTTGGTGCTCTTGATGTGCACTGAAATGTGCAATACGTTCATAAATGATAAAGCCTACTATTGATGCAGTTTATTTTTTGAGTCTGTGATCTCAATCATCATCATCGTCATCATCTTCATCATCCTCTTCGATAATGGCTGCTCTCTTCTTTTTCCTCGCTCCTTGCTCGTCGGCGTCGTTCTTTCGCTTTCTTGAGCTATCATCTGAGTCCTGTCAGAAAGATATACGTCATCAAAAATTAAGAATTGAAGTAACAGATACAAAATGTCAGAGAGAGGCTTGTATTAAGATGTGGACACCACTGTTCCCGCTAAGGTTTTTGAGCTTGCACCAATTCGAACAATTTTGACAAAGTTGAAAGAGGTGCTTACACCAAAATCATCACGGAGGCTGAAAATTGGCCAAATAAAGCAAGGAAACAAATCTTATTTTACACATTTTAAGAAACCTGCTGCGCCAATTTTCTGGGCTCCTGCACCAATGGCGCGCCATATAGTCTTAGCAGGAACACATCATGCTTGAAAATGGTGCTGAAATTGAGCCAAAACAAGGATTTTGATGGCTTTTAATACCTTATGCTTCAGTCACATTTAGATAGTCGGCTGAGCTCTGGCAGAGCTAGCAAGCTATAGCAGACAAAGCTTACACAAGTTTTGCAAGTTCACAGCAATACACCTCAGAATTCACACTGAGATGGGCTTTGCTTGCGGTGGCGTGCCAGATCTTTCTAAGAGACTTCAGCATTAACTAACATGTTTTTTTTTCAAATTTAGCAAAAAATCCCTCCTGATTTGGGAAAATAAATTTAAAATTACATTTATTGAAGTACTAAATCCTTATGTCATATTTTTAACAGAACAACAGCAAGGATGAATACATGAGCTGGGAACTAAATCTAGGAGTAAATCCTTTTACATTGCAGTATAAAGACCTATAGAAAAGGTGCGATGGTAAATGTATTGAATAGAACAGAACTATTTTCGTTGCCAAAAAATTCTGGTTTGGGAATGTTGACATTACCTCTTCCTCATCTGAATCTAGTGTGGCAGATTTAGCTTTCATCAGTTTGTCTTCCTTCTCAGAATCGTTATCTTCATCGTCATCGTCGGAGGAATAGATGTTGAAACGGTCTAAACAAGAACAAACATTGACAAATAAACATTAAAGGTATTAGCCATGATTCCACATGGATATGAAAATTCATGAACACTTCTCTGAAAGAAGAAAAGGCATGATAGAATTAAAATAAACAAAAACTTAATTATTTGTTCTTAAAAGGTGATTTTTCACCCAATTTGTTCTTCAGTAAACTGTCAATAATGCTTTTTTCCCGTAAATTTTCAATTCCAAGTGTGTGCTTGTCAATTTAAAATGAGTTAATCATAGCTTAGAAATGTTACAAACATTCTTCACCAAAACTGTTTGGTAAATGCAAAGAAGTTTTGATTTTGAGAATTTTATTATTTATTTCTAGTAACACACTATCACTTAATTTGCATATCCCCAACAACCTAAAAATTCAAAACATAAATAATTGTCTCTTGTACTTCCAAGTATTCAAGTTTAGTAAGAATGGTCAGAACTTGGTCTGATTTTTCTAAATCAAAATTTCAAAATTCATTAGTTTTCAATGTTATATGAAAGATGACCACTAAGGAGATCTAAGTTTCAAACCGGTCAAACTGTTTTGATTTTATTGGAAACTTTGTATTTCAGAGCGGCCTATATACATTACTGCATAAATTGATTATGGTTATCATAATTAGAAACATTTTCATATATATCTCCAGAATAGAATATAGCTCAGCTGTGAAAATGTGACAAATATTTTGGTACTAAAATCTCAAAAAGTTTGAAAAAGTTGAAGCAATCGGACCATGCTCCTTTTAATTGGTTATTCAAACATAAAATTATAAAAATCTTTCAAAGATGTGACTAACCTCTGCCAAACATCCCCCCTCTGTCGTTATTCTTTTTGTAGCCTTTCTTAATAGCCGATAAACTGATGGAACCGTCTTCATCGTCATCATAATCACCACCATCCGGCTCAAGGTATGATGCGCTGAGACCTCGGGAGTGCGACTTGTCTCGGACTCTTCTCTGTTGGTTTTCTCTTCTAATTGCCGCTCTTAATCGCTCCTCTTCTTTCTAATGGTGATAAATCAAATAGATGTGGATAACAACAAAGAGTTTAATTTTATTTGGATCTTTATGAAATCTAGCCACCTCTCTACGGAAACCAATATTGAAGGCAGAATTCCCTGTTGTTGGAAAATGCCATCTCTACTATATGATAGCAGATGTTAAAAGATTTTCAGAATCAGGCAGGGCTCAAAGTACAAAGCCGCTTATTGCTGACTTTTCACAAAATAGCTTGTGAGTAAAATACTTGTGCATGGAAAAATGCACTTTGGTAACTATTTTTGGCAGATTTTGCTCTAATTAGCCATCGTAGCACTATAAACCCCTTACATCAGCGATTCTGAAAATATACAACAAGTGAATAATTTAAGATTGTTGGAGTGCCATGATATAATGAAATTGGTAGTACACATAGCTTAGACCATGCCTATCATCAGGCAGACATGACGACAAAAGAAAGACAAATGAAAAACAAAACGCTTGCAAGCTTCATTCAATTTTTAAACGTACATCACATACAGAACTATTTGAATCATTTTGTTTGCTATCATTTCCATAATTGTCATTGAGTGAGATATTGGCTCTGATGTGCTCTTCTCAACCCTGGTGTCAAATGGGTATCAGCATTCTTTAATGAGCAGGTAACAAGCTCACAGATCATGACTATTTCTCATCTCCTCGTTGTAAAAGTAAAATTAGTACAGCTTGTCTAAACAAATGGTACAATCAAAAGCAACTTGTTTTCAGTATCAAATCTCATCACAAGTCATTTTGGGCACCATATTAAAGAAAAAAGAAAAAGCTTTCAATTGCACCATATTTTTTTTGAGACAAGCTGTAGAATCTGGCCTAATCATTTCAAAAGAGAGACGTATGGGCACTCTGACCTGTGCAAACAGAGTCAGTCCCACATTACTATACAAGTGGCTGTCCTTGCTTACTTTGATTAAATGAAAGTTCTCTCTGACTCTGGATCTTTGACTGACACCCTTATACATTTTGTAGCTACGCTTCTGGATGATCCAACCTTTCAGGTGATCCTCACTTACCTTGATCATAGTAGCCCTCTCAGACTCGGGATCCTTCCCTGCTATTGGCAAGACCCTAATCTTCTGTGTTTTGGAGCACCTATCTGCTAATGACAATGTCATCTTTCTGTGGGTTGCACTGTCCGTGGAATGTGGCCTGATGTTAGAGAAAGAAAAATGGCAAAGCTTACTAGTGTCGTTTTGGAGAAATATCATACAAATACTACATGGTTAGAGGCAGTGCCGTATGAAGCGGGGCACTCGCCCCCCTGGCTCGAAAAATCGGGACGCTGGCGGGACAAAAATTAAAATATCGGGACGATAGTTTACTACTTTTACAGTCCTGATATTACTGTCCTGCAAATTTTTAGTCAAAAAAAGCCAATTTTAGCACAAATATCAAGGTTTTATATCGATTTTTCATTACACCAAATTAGGCCAAAAAAAATTAATTGTTGTGTTGCCCTCAAGTGGGATTTCTGAAAAATTGAGTCGGTCAGTCAGATTTTTTTTTTTTTTAAGCACCTAAAGTACCAAAATTGGGTACATTTTCCACTATTTTCAAAATGTTTTCTCAAAAACACCCAATCTGAGCAAAATTGGGTGCTTTCCTAGACCCTAATATTTTTTTTTTATAATTTTTGAATAGGGTCGGTCGCTGAGGATAGCAACATAACTTTTTATTTGCCTAATAACCGTGACACAGGGGAGGGGTATGCTATTTCAGACTTGGAATACATAATGTAGTTAATATTACTTTGCTATAAACCAATAAGGTTAATAAACCTTAATAAAAAAAGTGATAAAAGTTAAATCTAATCTTACCACTTCTATACTCAGTTTCTATTTATAACAGAACGGATTAATCCAATACCCATCTTTAAAATTTGCTATTTAATTCCGTCATCATTTAATCAAGAGCTGCTCACTAAAGCTGCTTTCAGAGTGTCTGTCTTGGTGATCGTACGACCAGCGTGATGTCAACAATTTCAAGTGCGCAAACTTGATCTTGTCGTACTTAGAAAATTTTGCGGCAAGTATGAAAAGCCGATATATCGATTACCCTGTAGTGATGGTCGCAACAACATGTCCTTTTGAGTTGGAATAAATTCAACTTTTCTTGCGACAGACCATTGCGGCAATATGCAAATGTGTCATGCTACATTACCACAACTCAAAATTGCAAATGCTTAATTGTCTGCAGCATTGTCACAACGACAGGTACTTTGAAGCCACCTTAAGGAAACATTTAACCATACTGGGGGACCCAAAGAAACTGAAAAGGAGAGGCAGTGCTTGTCCCCATTTTGATTTGACCACCGTTTGGTAGCTATCTCTGATTGTCGCTCATGGAGGGCAAGTTATTGTACCTCCGGCATTTACGGCCGCGCATACCACACTTTGAGGTTCATCAAAACACAGTTGTGGGAAAATTGGAGTACTTAGCTCAGTGACAGTTGCAATAGAGGCTGCTGATCACTCAGACATGGTCTGCGCACGAAATAAAATGTACATGCTGTATATGCATTGGTCAAGTGAAGTTTTACCTAGCAAATAGGCCCTGTCTTCAAGATAATCTAGAGGTATAATGCCCAGTCTCCATGAGTGACAACAAGATGACGAGAAGCATCACTTCTCAATATTAATTTATTTGGTGGGGCCTTGCTTCAATAACAGAGTGACACATCCCAAAATATATATAAAGTTCCCTGGCCTTACCTAAATGTGAGTTTTGTGCTGAATACTGCTTGTCCTTGGAGACCTGTACCTTGCCGGATAAATAAATGATTATGATCTCCTTGGATCTGCGTCCTATATACATCAAAGATTTCTGTACCTAAATGCAATGACATGCTGTATGGTTGGAGATATGGGGAGAAAAGAAAAGATAACTTTTGCAAAAGTTGAAATACCACTCATGAAACTATAAATTTCATAGAAAAGAAGATGTACCAAATATTTCTTGATTCAATTTTTTTTTCAATGAATATGTCTTGGTGCAAATTTGTCAATGATAGTGCCATTTAGTGTTCAAAAGTTTTGGAAATATAATTTTTCTCAAAGAAAAAATTGAGATACCCGATAGCCTGATTTTGCTACCCATGCTTACAGTACTATAACCACTTTTCTACTACTGGTCTGAGGCTTTGTTTAACCCTCTTCCAGTCAAAGTGCCATTATTATATTTCATATGTTCTTTCATGGTCAACAACGAAACCGTCTACGACACCTGTTGTTTTGATGATGTTCCAAATGTGCACCTCAGGAATGTTGTACTAAAATTATACTCAATTTTTTCCAGGGAGTGTATTATTTTTTCATCACCAAGCCTCCGTTATTATTAGAAAATGCATTGGCATTATGTCAGATTATAAGATAACAGACTTGGTGAAAAGAATATATCAGAGCCTTCCCATCATGCCTTACTTCCAATGGGATATTTTTTTACAGGCTGTCATGAACATCTTTAGTGATTAAACATGTCTGAAATGCAAAATTGAGATGAGGTCTGCTAATTGAACTATGTTACATCACTAAAGATGTTCATGAAAACCTGTACAAAATATCCCATTGGAAGCAAGGCATGATGGGAAGGTCCGGATATCTTCTTTTGACTTGTTGCACCAAATGTTTGGTAGCTTAAAGGAACAACAAACTGACCCTATGAGATAACCCTGATCAAGGCAACTTTGGACCATGCCACTATTGATTGGTATCATTCACATCAATATGATAGCTCATTTCCTGATTACGATGGATCACACCTTGCCAATGGTGAGTCAATTTAATTGCTAATTTTTATATGGCTTTAGCCTGTCATGCAAAAGTATTGTGCCATGGTTAATTAATTTTCAATTGTCAACCTAACGAATTGTAGAGTAGAATTTGTAAACTAAAACTGAAACTAAAAGCCTTATTTTTTCTTTGTTTGAAATCGAAATTTATTTTAACCAAACGTAAACTCAACATTTGAACAAGCCTACTGTAAATATTGTTTCCAATAAAAAACACACAGATGTTGCATTTTTTTCAAACGGCATGTTTATGTCAGGCAGATCAACATCAAAGCTGCACACTTCGGTACCATATGAAGACTTAAAAACTATGGCAAAGCATCGGACCAGGGTAGGTAACCTGGAAATAAATAGTGTAACTTTTTGCTTGCTTTTTGCGACTAATAAACTTCGCCTAGAATTTACTGATCCAAACGTGTATGGTAGGGGGCGCTTCAAAACTCAACCAACGGTTGCCTGTTAGTTCTGGGCGGTTCAACTGGAATACACAATATCTAACCGCCGAGAACTGGCAGACAACCGCCGGTTGAGTTTTGAAGCGGCCCCTAAGTGTATTTAAGTTTACTGGAGCCAATGCTCTATTTGCAAATCTTTTTCTGGGTGTGGTATGACAGATTTTACTGCAAGTTCTTGCCAGGGAATCCAAAGACTTTGCCACAAAAATCTTGAAGCTATATTTACATCAAGCAACGGAAGCCTGTCCTCAACAGAGATAAGGGGGTGGAACCGTGGAACTGGATCCCGTTTGGGATCCAATCTTAACAGCGTAACTGTATTTGGTAACGTCTAACTCCTGATCAGAAGTTACGTAACCATCAGCGTTTCCAGAGACGATCAGACATCATAACATCTCTCATTGCTGATGACGCCTGATCGTATCTGTGCGAAAGGCCTTCAAATGAGGTTAGTAAATATTTGTGATGCAGAAGTTTTAACCTTCTTTTGTACAAGATATTTGTTTGGCTATATCTGACAAATACTCTAAAACTGGAGAAGTCAATCACTTCCTTACCTTCCGTCTGACCACCTGACTATCCTGGCGTTACTTTCCTTGCCGATCTCATTCCCGTCGTCGTCTAGTTTCCTGCGCCATCTTATTGTGTTCTCTACTTTCAATTTTAGCCTTGTCCTTCCCTCCTCATCCAGGATTTCATCCTCTTCAATCTCATCTTCATAGTATTGTGGATCAAATGGTCTGCAAAAATGTAAAAAGCGACATCCATAAAGGTATTTGTCCTATTATATTCACTTAAAAGCCATGATAGAAGAATCAGTTAAAAGATTTATATATCAAGGAGTATCTACTGTTTTGATTTGAGAGAGGGAATACAGTCGTATGGTTTTAAAGATTCAATGAGGGCAAATTTGGTAGAACATGATCTTCTGTGATTTTGATACCTGCTTTGTTTATAATACTTGGGGGAGCGGGTTGGCGCAGCGGTAGTTCCCTCGCCTTGCACCAATGAAGTCCCGGGTTCGAGCCCCGCTCCCGGCGCTTTATGTGCATTTGGTTTTCGGTCCATGCTTGCTTCCGCAGGTTTTTCTCCGGGCACTCCGGTCTTCCTCCTGCATTCAAAACTGAATTTAAAAAACATCTTGGAGCCCTGTTGAAGATAAGCTTCCTTTAGCTTACTTGGTACCAGTACCAAGTGGGGTTTCCATGGCGAAAGCCTAAACACCAATTGATCAACAATACATTCTCCTGTAATCAGCTCAGTTTAACAGGGCAAATGTGTTCCCTTGTAAGGAGACAATGGTCCGTATGCACAAAACTGGACTAAAGTTAGTCCAAGACGAAGCGAAATTTAAAATATTTAAAAATAGCACATTTTTGAAAAAAAAAGTGATAATTACTGGCCGGGTGTGAGCCAGGAGATAAAAAAAAAAGCTTATAGAAATTTGAATATAAATCTTAAAGTAAGGACATAAATTGTCACATATTCCAAAAAATCGTGTTATTTTTAAGAAATCAAATTTCACTTAGTCTTTATAGTCCCGGGACACACTTAGTCCAGTTTTGTGCATACGGACTAATAACTTACATGCTTGGGCATGAAAACTACTAAGAATGTTCAGTCTCTCACATTTCATATAGTAGAAACATCATAATTTTACAGCTGAGACAGGTCTTAGATGTGATGTCCAAAACAATTATTTTTTATTTAACTGTTTCTCTTTTATTTGAATAAAAATCCAATTATCTTGGGTAGGTTAGTTTGACTGGTAGATCCATCTAAGAAATTGACATTCAAAAGTAAGAAATTCTGAAAATAGCAACACTTATAAGAATTAAATAAGACAAAAAAGTTCATTTTCTCATAATTTTATAAGTTATGAGCAAATTTCTGAAACTTTTCATATTAATACATTTTCAATCATTAAAAATGTGTTTCACTAACTTCTTTTTAGAATATTTAAGTTGAATCTAAGCTAGTCCAATTAAATATTGAATTGGATATATCCATTTTTCCTGTCTCACCTTGCTTCAACACTGAGGAAATTTGGCAACTTGACAAAGTGCATTTCATCTCCCAAGTTTGTCTGTAATTTGGGCAACTCTACGTCTATTCTGGTCTCTTGAGGCTCTTCCTGCTCTTGTTCACCATCCTCCCCTGGCTCCTTATCTCCCTCCCTCTGAACATCTTCTTCATC
>JXSR01S011635.1:33995-45417 GCA_000969725.1 Ophiothrix spiculata
CCAACTCAGACTTGAGGGTAGCTACATACAGAATGGTATGGAGGGCTTATCACAGTTCAGGTGCAGGACCCAGCTTAAGCAGCTTCTGGGTTCAACCTACAGAATACACTTTTTATGTTATCAATTTTACCTGCTTCTGACTGCCTGTCTTCTTCCTGTTCAATACCTTCACCTTCGACCTCTGACCCTTCATGCTCACCTTCTGCCCCTGAACCATGACCTTCAGATTCCTGCTCAACATGTTCTGACCCTTTGAAGAGACAAATAGTAGTTGGCAATAATTAAAATGAACAGATATTACTATGAAAGCAATAGCAAACCAAGCACTTGCAAACTTTTTTATGCCTTGAAAGAAGGGTGAAAGAAACATATATAAATTTTGAGACCAAACATTATGAATGATAAAACATCAATTTCTGGCAACAACATTCTCGAGCTGCAAAATCAAGTTTAAATGCCTGACTGAGCAAAAACATCTATGGCATTATCACCCACCATATCGATCCTGATGCTCTATGAGAACAGCACATAGGCCCCTTATATAAAAACAGCAAATATGGGACAACATGTCTTACACACAAAAATGCTTCTATACATTTACATTAATGCAGGAAATGAAATCGCAAGTGTGCAGTAAATGTATGATGTCATACTCTGAGGTTGCTTTGTGCTCACTTAAACAGGAGAATTAAGGTGGTTTCAGAGTAGCTGTCGTTGCGGCAGATGATGTTGCTGCAGATGACCAAGCATTTGCAATTTTGAGTTGTCATAATGTAGTAAGACACATTTACATATTGCCGCAATGGTCCGTTGCAATAAAAGTTGAATTTATTCCGACTCAAAATAATGTGTCGCTGCGAACATCACGACAAGTTGATCGATATATCAGCTTATCGTGCTTGGCAAGGTCGACTTAATATGTTTGATGTCACGCTGGTGGTACGACCACCACGACAGACAATCTGAAGCTAGCTTTAGAAAATAATTTTAAAGAGAAATTTCTATAAAGAGGAAAAAATGACAAACTGAATAGCAGTTACCATGAGTTGACCCTGTGGCATCATGTTCTCCATCTGACCCTTGACCCTCCTCTTCCTGCTCTCCCCCAGACTGAGCTTCACCACCAGACACCTCTCCCTCTTGTTCTTCATCCCCTGAGTGGGCCTCTGCATCTGATCCTTGACCTGAATGAGCTTCTGCTTCTGACCCTTGACCTTCTGCATCTGACCCTTGACCTGAGTGGGCCTCTACATCCGATCCTTGACCTTCGTGGTCTTCTGCCATCTGTTCTTCATCCCCCGAGCCAGCTCCACCATCCTGTGAATCAACATACGACTTATATTATTATTTCTGGTAGTAATTCATGAACACATATTTAAAAGTTGTGAGTGTAGACGTGTACCAATAGCACCTTGAAAATACACACTTGCGAGGGAGATTACTGCATGAACACTATCGTTTACGCATTTACAAGTTAATGTATCCACATACTTTTGAAATGATAGCCAATATTATGTACAAATATGCCAATGTAATCAAATTGATTACATATTTTATGTGACTGTCCATGATGAACCAGGTGTACACTTATAAAGTTGCATGTCTTGATTTTGATATTTTATATAAAATTTGACAAAAATAAGTTGTAATCAAAGTTGACCCCCCCCCCCCATCTGACTCATGTTGTTCTTCAGGTTCAGAGTGTAGCTGGGCTTACCTCTTCACAGGACCCATGTCAGGGATGTGAGAGGCCAGTTGACAAAAAGTCTCGTAAAGCTGGGGTAAAAGGTCAAAAATGGTCTGAAAATGAATGAAAAAGCTAAAGTTTTAGCACATAAACATTTTAAAAAACAGGGAAATCAGCTGAAAAGAGGAACTCTCCCATCCCTGCCCTGTGCCCCTACCCCTTCCCCATCTGACTCGATATTCAGGTTCAGAGTGTAGCTGGGCTTACCTCCTCACAGGACCCCGGTGCGCCTATCCCTTCCCAATCTGACTCATGTTGTTCTTCAAGTTCAGAGTGTAGCTGGGCTTATCTCTTCACAGGACCCCGGTGCCCCTACCCCTTCCCAATCTGACTCATGTTGTTCTTCAAGTTCAGAGTGTAGCTGGGCTTACCTCTTCACAGGATCCCTGTGCGCCTATCCGTTCCCCATCTGACTCATGTTGTTCTTCAGGTTCAGAGTGTAGCTGGGCTTACCTCTGCACAGGACCCCCGTGCGCCTATTCCTTCCCCATCTGACTCATGTGTTTTTCAGGTTCAGAGTGTAGCTGGGCTTACCTCTTCACAGGATCCCCGTGCGCCTATCCATTCCCCATCTGACTCATGTTGTTCTTCAGGTTCAGAGTGTAGCTGGGCTTACCTCTTCACAGGACCCCCATGTGCCTATCCCTTCCCCATCTGAGTCATGTTGTTCTTCAGGTTCTGAGTGTTGCTGGGCTTACCTCTTCGCCGGACCCTGGTGCCCCTACCACTTCCCCATCTGACTCATGTTGTTCTTCAGGTTCTGAGTGTTGCTGTGCTTCATCATCTGAATGGCCCTGGTTATCTGCCCCATCTGATGCTACATCATGACCACCAGTTTCCTCTGATTGAGCTGTTAAACAAAAAAATAACAAAATCTTTTAATTGAACTATAATTTGATTATAAAACACCAGGGACTTCTGTTTGAGGAGAGTGATGAGCTCTATTGAGCACCCCTACTCCCCTGAAATGTTTTTTGAAAAAAGTCTCAAAAAAATTTCAGTTTTTTAAATAAAGTTGTATAGGCCTACAAAACTAATGGTTTATGCCCATCATTATGGCCCATAAGGGTATGGTATTTATTTTTTTTAAATGCTTATTAAAAAATTTTAAATTTTTTTGACAACTGGATTTTTCCATTTTTACTACATTTTTTGGCAATCCCAACCCTGTATTAGTCAATGGGGGAAAATTTCAAGTTCAAGGTGCAGTATTTGTTAAAAAAGGTTCCCTGAAAATTTCAGTCTGATAACAATGAACCATTCAAATTGTATGTTCTTTTTAGTACAGGTCCGATTTGAGAAAAACATTTGAAAATTCTAGTTTACATTGCTGTCTACAGACTATTCAAATACTAATTAACCCGTCTTGCCGTAACGAGAGGAATATTTTACTCAAAACTGACATAAATGAATAGAGGGCGTCATTGCCTAAAACATACATGTACATCATGTATCAAAAAATTCTGTTTTGGTCAATTTTGACCATGTAACACATTTGGGCCCCACATTATGACATGAAACCATGTATAGTTCTTAAGTTGTGCCATTTAAGCATTTTAAATGAACGAAGATGCATTTACTTGACATTTTAGGCATGTCAAGATCGGGGTACCCAGTTTATGACGCATGGCCATATGTAAATTAGGTATTCAAACATGCTACAAAGTTGTTCATCGCTAATCAACAACGATGCATCCATGCGTCTGCGTATTTTTTATCGCGCGAGGGTGGCTTTAGCCACCCGAGTGTGATAAAAATATGCCGACGCATCGGATGCAGAGTTGTTGATTAGCGATGAACAACTCTGTAGCATGTTTGAATACCTTTCAACAACGAAAATCTTCATGAAAACGTATAATTAAATTAAATGTTTTCAATTTAACAGATACTCATCTCAATAAAAAAATACTTTGAAGAATCTGAAACAAAATGCTAGTTTTTAAATGATTGTTGCTTTGTCGTTTTTAACTGTTCCCAAGCGCCAGTCCTTGCACGTACTCAAATTCCCGACGCGCGATGAACAGTGCACCGATTTATGTGCACTGCGTAAACGCACCTCCGTGTACGCTGTGCCGTGCGTGACGCGCTTATTTGAATATCAACTGTGGATTCATCACAAATCAACAACGGTACGCTCCTGTATAAGGAGATACAGTGAGTTGTTGAACATGATATGCACCATTTCAAAGCAGTGCATACGATTAATAAATAGTGTCAAATCAAATGCTGACAAATAGTCTAATAAACAAGGATAGCCTCATGGCCCTTATCAAGTAAGGGATCCCAAATTTAATTCAACAAATGGCCATAACAGAAAAAGTGTGCAAACCATTTGGAGGGTATTAATATCTAGTTTTTTTAATAGTTTTTGTTATAGTGTATATTTTTAGTCACGTGTTATCAGAATTTGGCATATTAATGCAATTCCATGTACAGGTATGTCGACACTGAAATAATGCAGAGTTAATTGTGGCATGTGGTATGTGTATTTCGTATTGCCATTTTTAAAAAATGTGTATTTATTAAGGTTTCTGTCGACATGCCTTATGAAGTTATGTCGACATAAATGTCGACATAAAGCATATCTCGACATGTCGAAATGAAATCTCATTTGTCGACAAAACTGGGCAAGTAAAATTTTATAAAAACTTACTTTCAAATGTCAATTTATAGCTGTTTATCAGCAGTTGAGCTTAAAGGTTATATGCAAAGAAGGTGAACACTGAGCAGTAATGAACCAATTAACACCAATATCAGGCATGAGAATGATTTTTCATGAAAAAATCTGAATTTGGTCAAATTTAACCAAAAACCACAAATTACATAAAAACCAAGCCCCAAATTATCTGAAATTGGAGCTATTTGTGACCTGCTCTGTCGAAACCCGGACAAAGTCGGACAAAACCATTTTTCAAATTTTACCAAATTTAAAATGGCAAAATTATAAGCTTTCCAATGATATATCATACTCCAGGTTTGCTCAATGTTTTGTCTGTCAAAAAGTGGCATTTAGGTTGAAAATTCCTTTCTTTTCTATTGATTTTATTGGGCTATATCTCCTTTAGTGTGCTGGCGACTTTGTCCGGGTTTCGTGGGAGCAGGTCACATTTGGATGATAAAAATATCTGAAATCAGATAATTATCTGAAAATTCTCATGCCTGTAATATAGGACACAAACATAACAATTCCTGTTTTGCTTCCCAATAAAAATAAAAGCATTTCTAGATGACACAACACAAATCTATACCACTTTGTGTCCACTGAATTATGACATGTATAAAGGTTACCTGACCTGTGCAACCAACTTCTGCAGTGTATAGAAGTGTATAGAGTTAAAGCAGTATTTTTGTGTGTGTTGAAATTTTTCACTTACCTGTTATTGACTGGTATTAAGTTAATTATTTTCCAAATAATGCTTACAATAATGCATGAATCTCAAATGATATTATAAGTAAACTTTAAAAAACTATTTTCAAATTAAACAGTTTCTAGTCAAAAGTCAAAAGATATTTTAATATAATAAAACCAAAACCCCATTGGTTTGCATTGTGACTGGCAACACTGCATAATTCTTGGGTAACCTTTATTCTTGTCATTTTTGGGTGTTGCTTGGATCATTAGTTTTTGTGAGATGGTCATTGAGTAATAGTTATTTTATCTTATTTTGCTGTTGCTTTGGTGAAAATTGGTTACTTTTGTGTTTAATTTGTTTGATACAGCTGAATTCTAGACTTTGGGGTCAAATATGCCCAACCTTTGCATATAACCTTTAAAGTGTTGCATTAATAATTTAATGCTTATTAGTTGCTCCTGATTTACAACCGTTTTAAAACTTATTACGATGGTTTACAGCAAAAAAGTTTTCATGACTATTAGACATTTCGTTGTCGTAAAAATTGACGTTTTCCTTCAAAATTGTGTGTGAGGGCGCTTTTAATGATTATGCGCAAAAGAAATTGCTTTTGCTAATTTCAAGGTAGCAGCTGCCAAGGCGGTATCAAGTTTGATCTGCTTACAAAATTCTATCTACTTTAGTTTGTCAGTTAGACTCTTTTAAATACGTCAATAATAACCCTATGTAAAAGCATAGGGGTCAACGAACTTTTCCCTATACAAATGTATAGGAACATTAAAATAATGTTAAAATGGGTACTACGATCAAACTAATTATAGTACAAGGCTCAAATTTCTTCGGTAAATTAAACATCAGAGTATCCTAACATCTGCATACTTTAATTTACACAAAGTTGTACAAATTGCGCATAATTGCAAAAAGCGCCCTCGCTTGGAATTTTGACCAAAAACATCAATTTTAAGGAATACGAAATGACAAGGGTATACAAAAACTTCATATTTGTGTTCCTTTGACTCCACTTGATAACCATTGACCCATTCACAAATTTCAAAAAGATCAAGAATTATGAATTAAAAAACAATTTTTGTAAAATAAACAAGAATTTCTCTAAAATGACATACGGTCACAAGAGGGCGCGGCACACTTTTTTCTTTGACCCGATTAAAATTTTTTTGCCATTTCATGTTGAGATAGATCAGTTGCAATGCATAAAAACTGTTGACAGATAGAAATTCTGAAAAAAGCAATTTTGACTTACGTATAGCCCACACCTAGTTAGAGCTAAAAACCCCACTGGCACTGTTTTTGAAAATGTTACAGCGCCCTCAACGTGATCATATATGAAAAGCCTTAACTTGGTACTTGGTACCAAATAAGCTGAAAGAAGCTTATCTCCCAGGGACTCGGTTTTAAGGCGCGCGCGCGCAAAAGCGCGCTACTGCGCGCCTTAACTCACTTTTGGTAGCGCGATTTGTCGCGCCCCTTGCATTACCCAGGCCCGGGGTTTTCTCCACGCCGGAGCAAAACCAAAAAATAGTCGCTTCCGATCGGCAAATAATTGGTCATTAAAAAATAAAAAAATCGAGCAATCTGTAAAAAGTCTCAGCTAAAAACAAGTAATATTATCTAAAAATGTAACATTTTGACGATAAATATGCATAAAAATCATTTTTGAAGGCATTTTCACAGCCATAACAAACCTTACGATGACTTACGATTTTTTTTCCTTAACATTATTTATTAATTTATGCATAGCAGTGACGTAAAATGGGGAAATACCCCATTCGTTGCGGTGATTGGACGATTGCCGCGATGTGTCTATTATTTCTTGACCCGCGCTGACCTCTCTTTTGTGGCGTGTGTTGATAATTTTTACCAGGAGTTTTACGTGACAGGTCATTGTTTTGAATTTTATTTGGAATATTCCTTTTTACGGAAGCATGTCTCAATCTAATATTATATGCTTTTTAAAGAGAGACTATCACCTGCTGATCGGGAAACATGCAGCGAAATAGCAGTGAGGAGGAGTGATGATGAGATCAGTCTACGGAAACCTTAAGCGAGCGTGAATTTGGTAGGGACCGGCGGTAAGCTTACTCATGAATCATGTGAGTCGGAACTTTCAAAATCAAAAGATGAAATCGAGAGGGGAAAAAACCAGTACCTCATTTTGCACAGATTGGGGGAAAAAATAGGCCCACATTTTTATTTGATTGAACTGCTTAACAACCAAAAAAAGGCTCTATAAAAAATCTTAAAATCTGTCTTCTGTAAGGGCACCAGATTGATTTCTATGTGCAGAAGCCCTCTGGCTTCGACCCCCACCAGGGCGTTGCCCCTGGACCCCACCAGGGGCCCTTAAGCGGACCCCTGGACCCCACGCCGTTATGCTCATGCGCTACGCACGATCGAATATCAATGCTCTACCAATGCTCTCCTTATTACTAATAAATATTACCTCCAAGAGAGCTTTTTAAAACTCCCCTGGCTATTTTAAAACTGAGTCCCTGGGCTCCAAGATGTTTTTTTAAATTCAGTTTTGAATGCAGGAGGAAGACCGGAGCACCCGGAGAAAAACCTGCGGAAGCGAGCATGGACTGAAAAACCAAATGCACATTATCCATAATCATAAAGCCCCGGGCGCGGGACTCGAACCCAGGTCGGGACCTCATTGGTGCAAGGCAGATTTTGCTCGAGAAACACAAGCCAAAAAACTTCCAGATATTTCGGGTAACGCAGATTTAATGATATAGTTTTACATAATGAGGGGGGATATTTTGCTCAAATCTGGGTCCGAAGTGCGCCACCATTGGTGATGTATTAACTTGTAACTACCAGCAAAATGACCAGGCAAAAATGCCAGAGACTGCCAGAGCTCAGACTCAGACTAGGGGAAGCTTTGATCGAAAAACCCGAACGACTCACTGCGATGATTTATCTCGTACGTCGCTCGGGCGCGGAGCTATTCAAATTCAGTTGAGAAATTTACGTCACTTTGCTCAATGTGACGCATTTTGTTGAGCTTGGACCTGGTTTCATGTTTTTCGCTGATAGCAAAATATTTTCATATGTCATTAAGCAGATGGAGCGCTATAAAATTGGGCACCATAGATCGACGATTGTTGACACTGCGCGATCACCGAAGAACGTGTAGGTAGAGGCCAAAAACATCATCCAGATTTCATGTTAAATGGAAATTAATGAGAATTTCAAATTGTAAGTTTGTGTTTGTGTTTCCTCACTAAAATTAAATCATCGAGTCTATTTTTGTGGATTTATTTTAAACGAAGGTAGCCGTAACATGCGTTTCAAAATCCTGAACGCTGGCTCCATTGGAAATACGTTGTTGCAAGGTTGCCGAATTCGCTTAGCGTGAGTGCCTCATATAGAATATGAGGCACGAGTTGAGTGCAAGGGGAAGCTCAACTCAGCTGATTATTTTTGTTACTTGGCCTAATAGTATTTTTCATTTTATCATGCACAAATTACTGTTATGTGATAGGCTGTTCTATACAGCTTGCATCAAGCCAAAAACGAAGTTCTTTGGCTTGAGTGTCTCGAGCAAGGGTAACCATTTCGTAAGTGGCTTGCATGGCTTCATAATTCGGCAGACTCGTCGAAATAATAGTGTTCTGAGGACACATTTCGAAGCACATTTGTTATATTTCCGGGCGCATATAGTGTCAGCAATTGGAGTTAAACAAAAAAGTGAAGACTCCGTTATCCTAATATGATATTTTAAATGTCAGAAATTAATTAAAGTCGATGTTTCAAACCTTTTTGTTCCTCGTCACTATCACTTCCAAATAACTCAGCGTCAGCCATGTTAGTCGATTGTTACAATGGGCTGACAATACTGTGAAATTATATTTGATGTTGGTGACCAGGCTGACATTCCTATTCAAATTAGACTCTTACCGAGGCTCGCTCCATGCAACGAGAGAAGGTACATTCCGGGGGAGGGGGGTTCACGTATAATGTTGCAGGCATAGCATGACCAAGTTTCTTCATCAGTTTTGCAGGGGGGGGACACAAAATTGCTCGATCAGACTTTAAAACGGTACACCCAATTTCATTTAATATAGGAAATCACCCAAATTTGCTTAAATTTAAAATCCCATTTTTAGTCTCGAAAATTTATGCTATTGCTATGGGGGCAATATGATAGGCCTAGGACCTAGGCCTATTATAGGCCTAATTGTTCGGAGTTTTCTTAGGCCTACAGAAGATTTACAACTTATCTGCGGGGTTTTTTGGCACAAACTTTGACCCCCAGAATAAAGAAGTCGGAGTCCCTACCTAAACACGGATGATCCAGCACGGACACGGATTCAGATAAAAAAAAAATAACGGATCGGCACGGACACGGATTAATAATTTTATGTTATTATTCAGTCAGGCAGCAGAGCCTATGCAAATGAGCTTTTAATGAGCAATTTAATTTTCATTTCCCGGGTATATATACCGGGAGAATACCAGGACAACTCGGTCGCTAGAAGTTTTTTTTTTCTCGATGTGACATGTCGGATAGTTCGGATTTCGAATCCCTATAATCACAAGGGGGTTAGTGCAAATAGAAAATAACGATATGGATGAAAATATTTAGAGTTTTTTCAATAAGATAAGCCTATTTTTGACAGTGGAGAATAAACATTTTTCATTTCATTACATTTCTAAAAAAAAATGTCAATTTTAAGCTTTTAAAACTTGAGGTCAAATCTGGTTACGTGTAGCGTGTTTTTGTATGTAAAATGCTTTTACAAACTGCAAGATGAGATATCAGACATCATATATATGAAATTTGAAAAATATATCTTGCTTGTAAGACATTTAAAACAGAAAATAAATCGAGGGAAAATTCATTACAACTAAACGTTCGAAAGGGACACGATGTCGGTCATCACATTATACAATGTTATACCGATATACACAGCGAACATCGCAAACGACAAGTCACACGTTTCGAAGGTCTGGGTCAATTTAGGCAAATATGACGTCATTTACCGCACGTGGAAAGCAGTGAATGGTGACTGGCATCCATTGCACTATGTTCGTTTACGGGCAAGGAAATTGTATAGTTTTCATCATGTTTATCTAAATTAATTCCTTTGTAAAAGTAATTTATTGAAGGAAAATCATTCTAAAACGATGGGAAAAAATAATACTTTACAAAAAAAAAAAAAAAAAAAAAAAGAAAAACGCCGATAGGATTCGAACCTGGGACCCAAGATTAAAAAAAAACAGATTGCCTAACCGCTTCGCCACGGAGCGCTGTGTAAAACATTCGTTGGTTTCTGTAGGCCTATATCTAACAATAGGCAAGTGTCGCTTAATCGTTCGCTTCCGGGGTTCGTAGACATTTGATGTCTTATTTGACCTCATGGCGGCCTCATGGGACCAAGCATCATATTTCATTACGTGCTTGGTGTTTTACAAAGAATTATCTTAAAATGTTTAGCAATCCTGATAAAGAAATGTTGTCGCTTGCTATTGACCAAATGGCTAAAATATATTAAGTCCAGAACCGCAGATTTTAAGCAAAACGCAAAGACCAAATTTGACCTCACTCAGATAAAATAATCACTGTAGAAATTATATAAATGTTTACATATATTTCTCAAAATTTTAATTATTTTGGATTTCAGGATGTTTTTACAACATTTTTACATCTATGAACAACATTGTTTTGAATTATGATCTACTTGGATGAGTTTATGAGCCTTTTTAAATTTGTGTCTCAAAGGCTATGAATATTCATGAGCATAGTCGAAATGACAGTCTGTGCCGATTTTCTATGCATAAAAAATAAATAAAACAAGCCACTTTTCTCGGACCTGACTTCTGGCTGTATTAGGCTTGTCTAAGGACCACAGTTGAAATCCCGGGGAGGCACTTAACTTTGATTTTGTTAGGACTGTGCGGCTCCGATATCTGAAACTGAAAATTGAAATTGACTGCTAGGTCACAGGAAAAGCGCCAGCAAAACAATATAGGCCTAAAACAAAGGAATTTAAAAATTGACTGCTAGGTTTTAAAAGCCAGCAAATCAATATAAATCAAAGAAATTGATATATTGACTGCGGAATCTGCCCCCCCCCCTCCGATTTTTTTTATACCTCCGCCGGTTGTTATTTTTTCGCGCTGACACTTCTTGACTTTTGTCCTTAAAGCGTTGCGCTTATTTTAAGACCATTTTTGTGAAAATCGGACCTAGGGTTTGGACATGGCGTTCCGTAATGGCACGCTGGGTCAAACGAAAAACTGATTTTCAATGCAAATTACATACAAATCGTGTTTTTTGTTATTAGGATACACTTCC
>JXSR01S011636.1:43191-54329 GCA_000969725.1 Ophiothrix spiculata
AATTGTGATTCTGAATTTAATCTTAAACTAGCACTTATAAACAATATTATAAAAATAATCTGCATGTATTTAGAAATATCAACATATATTTAGTTTTGTGGCACCTAATTCAATAAACATAAAATTTGCCGCGAAATTCCGTACTACAGTGTCATGTCAGTGGGTTGATTTTATTTTGCAAAATGACATCTTTGAAGTTCAAAGACGTGGTATCATTTTCATCACAGGTGAGAATATGAAAAGGGATTTTTCTTTCCTTTTTTAATTGTATTTTCAGTCGTTTTTATTGCACATTTTAAGTCATTTTACACCCATCAATTGGCTCCGAAAGGTGCTCCGGGGTTGCACTGAACTCGTGCCTCATAATATACTATATGAGGCACTGATGCCGAATTCGGAAGCCTATAGACTCACCAGTTATATATACTGTACCTTAACTTAGGGCTAGCGTTCCGGAATTTGTAACGCACCTTATGGCTTTGACTTTGAAGAAATACTTCGCAACACTTCATATGTTGAAGCAAAACGCGAAGGGTTGTGAGTGCGCGTAGGTTGACTTAGATGCAGGGACAGGGTGATGATCTTATGTGGTTGATGATGTTCTCTTTAAATGCTTCAGATGTTTGTAGATTAACTAGTGTCTCTTGTAGGGTATTCCACTCATGGATTGTTTTGGGGAAGTAAGAGTTTTTATAGCAGTCCTTTGTTGCTTGGGGTCTAATGAAAGCTTTGCTGTTATTGCGACGGGTGGGGCGGGTGACAGGGGTGAGAAATGTATCGGCTACATGTGACAATATGACTCCAAACAAATTGGCTTGATTACTTCATATAACTTATATCAAACAATTTGAACAAACTTACTATTCACTTTGGTCATTAGTCATTTATTTCCACTAAACTTCTAAAGGCGATATCTGAATGGGATTTTTCTTCCCTAAAAATGCGTTCCTGGTGATCAAACGATGTCAACAAAATATTGTCACGTTGCAGATTGCATCATGAGATTTCATTAATGGGAATGTGATGTCGTTCGGCGATACCATTATCTTGTAGGTGTTTTATTATTCCAGCCAGGGATTAAAGCCAGGCGCCACAAAGCCGACCAAATTAAAACCAACCCATCAAAGCAATGGAGTAACATTCAAGGACAACTTTGCGAAGTTGATATCAGGTTGATATTATGGGTCAATAGATCTTTTGTTTCTGGCGTACAGTACATGCTCTACAGAATTAGTATAGTTCCCCGCACGATCCGCTGAACAAGATTATCAATCGCAGTGAATCGGATCGTGTTTTACGATCAAGGTCCGGGGTTTCTGAATTTGGAAGGTTAATGGAGGACTACGGCAAACAAAATTTACAGTTTGACAGTTTCTGTTCTGCTTTAGATACTAACTTCGCAACACTTCAATTGGAGTCAAACGCGAAGCTCTCTGGTCCTAGAGAGAAATGATATACTTCTGAAGGTATAGTCAACATGACCGGGAAAGTTGTCCCTACTCTTTTCGAATAGCCCGTGACGTTCTTGTACAATTAAATCCGACAGTGTGTCAGGAACACTTTAGATGGGACCAACGACTTTACGTGCCTTCCGAAGCATGAAGCAAGTAGAGTAAAGTTTCTTGCTTAAGGAAACAAGGAGACGTGCTGGGACCTGATCTCGACCCCACGACAGATGTATTTCATGCGATTACGAGTCCAACGCTCTAACCGCTCGGCCATGCTCCCCTCGTAGTTCTTCCTATACAAGTTATACAACCAATGCATTCTCTTGGCCAGGGCCGTACGAAGGCATGTAAGCCAAGGGGGGCAAACACATTTACCGTCCCGAAATCCATGTTTCGTCCCGATGAATGTACCGTCAATTTGTTTGTAATGCGCTCCGCAAAAATTGTGCTATTTTAAGCGAAAAATATATATAAAACAAGTGATGCTTGCCCCACTGTGTGTGTGTTTTTACAATTTTTTACTACACAGTGGGGCTTTATTAGCGGTCTAAAAGTGCAAGCACTGTAACTCAATTAAAGCGCTCATGAAATCATAAGCGCTCCTATATTGAGTTACTAAAATTATAAAACCATATTTTAATAACACGAGAATGCACTTACAAATCTTCTCATTCACCTGAACTATTCAAATGGCCATTTGGTGACAATTTCCTGTAGAAATTTTTATTTTAAATTAGCCTTCCAAGTGCATTGAATACCGTAGAAATTGTCATTTTATTTTACTTAAAATATCATCCCCCATTACGAAGTTCATTCATGACGTACATCAGGCATTAGCATTAGTCGAACGGAGATATTAGATTAGGCTGAAATACGTGAAACTGAAGCTCCCTATTTTGGAATATAAATAAAGCCCAACTTTAGGTCGGGCTTAGTAAAGCCTTACAAGTAAACATAACAGACCATAAGGCGTTGTGAGCACAACTATATAAAACCTTGATATTTGTGCTAAAATTGGGTTATTTTGACTAAAAATTTGCGGGACAGTAATATCGAGGCAGTAAATGTAGTAAAATATTGTCCATATATTTTGATATTTGTCCTTACCCGAAATATCACAGCACAGCCAGAAGCAAGCTCTGCAATAAAACCTGCGCATAAGTGCACATACCCAATATCCCCAAAAATGATCATAGCTATCAAATACGAACTGCAACCCTCCACAAACATGACAAAGGATATTTATAATAAATTTACTTATTATAAATACTTCCCGAAGTTGTTAGTCACACAAAAATGATGTTTGAAGAAGTTGCTATGTAAACAAACGAAGCATTCCGTTTGATTTCTCTGATCAGAACAGTGCAATTTTCATGAATTTAATTCAAAAAGGTTTCTTTCATTAATATGTAATAAAACATTTCTGTTTGTTCAAGTACCGTTTGTATTTTTCAATTTATGGACAAATGGCCTTTATGTGATAGGCTGTACTACACAGTTTGCCTCAAGCCAAAAATGACGTTTTTTGGCTTCTGTTTCTCGAGCAAATTTGTCCCTCCAGCGTCCCGATTTTTCGAGCAAGGGCGGGGCAACCTGCCCCCCCCCCCTGCTTCGTACGGCCCTACTCGTGGGCTAAAATTAGCCCATGACTTTTTTGCTATTTCCATCCATTTTTTGTTGGATCACTCATGTACATGTATTGTTGTTTATAATGAGTATCTACTTGAGTGTTTGTTGATTGAAAAAATAGAAATGTGTACTTTGATCATGCATTTGTTAATTTAAGGTGATTGTTTACATAAAAATGATCTTGAATTTTCACAAGTTTATGTTTGGTTAACTCCTTGACTTCCATGGCCAATGGCTAAGTTAAAGGGGAATTGGACAAAATTTTGAAATTTTATGAGATGTTAAAGGGGAATTGGACAAAATTTCGAAATTTTATGAGATAGAACAGTTGCTAGATATAAAGGAATGATAATAAAAAAGAAAAACCTGAAAATGATTACACTGTTACCAGTTGTGGCATCCCCTCCCTCCCTCTACCCCCTCCCCCCCAACCTGGGTAAATAGCATTTTCATATGGTTATATTATATGCCTGCTATGGCACAACATGTGTGGAGTTTATATTTATAAACCTTTTAAAAAAACATCTTTATTTTTAGCCCTATTGATTTTTTTTTGATGTCCTTGGAATGATCTCTTCAAGAGCTATATCTAGATAGAAATGATTTTATTTTTGAAAATATTGTAATTTTTATTTTGATTTTTAAATTTGTAACATACCTTCTTTGTTTGCACTGAATTATGTTAAATTATGTTATGTTATATATAATATGAGGCACTAACGGGGAATTCGGCAACCTATGCCTAGCATTAGGGCTAGAATTTGTAAAGCACCTTACGGTTACATGCGACAATATGAATCCATACTAATTGAGGACCCTAGAACTAAAAGGGGGTTAAGTCACAAAAACTTGAAAATTGAGTTTTGTCAATTTCCTGCTACAGAATTCTCATTTCTACATTCTGTACAAGTTTTGTAGAAATTTGATGATCAGAGCATGTGTAAGAGTCACTGTAAGGTACAGCTTTACCATTCAAGTCCACACAAATGAAATTTTGTTTTTGCTTTTTTCTCAGTTTGTACTCAATGTGACTTAACCCCCTTCTTGTTCTAGGGTCCTCAATTGTCTCGATGACTTCATGTTATTCATACAAAACAAACATACTATTCACTTTGGTCGTTTATTTCCATTAAACTTCAGGTGAAACCTGCAAGTGATTCTTCTCTACAAATGCGTTTCCGGCAATCAAACGATGTCAGGGCATGTTTTTTGGCATTGTTACGGTGCACATTGCAATAGTGGGATTGCACTAATGGCAATGTGACATCGATAGGCGATACCATTATTTCGAGTGAGGTGCAGGATTGTGTCTTTTTGACAAAATTTACCCATTTAATGGCAATACTCCATTCATATTTTTGCACTGCCAATAGATACAATATTGCACCTTGATGATTATTCCACAGTATTTCCCTGGAGTCATTAGATTACATAATTTTTAAAAAGAAATAAGTGAATCATTTGTAACAATGTGAGAACAAATTGAACGCACCATGTGGAATAGTTTTGCCGGATAAGCACTTATTTTAAAGCCTATCCAATATTCTTTCAATTAATACAAAAATATCACCCCTTAAAAAGCAATGGATTATTCTAAAAAGATTCAGGCATGGAATAATTAATTCAGGCCCATAGTTTTCAAGGACGTGACTATTGAAGTGCTATTCAAGGTAGTCTTGGTAAAGTAAACAGTACGGATCATTTGTTTCTAGCGTGTGGTACATGTAGGTGTTCTACGGAATTTCTATATAGCTCCCCACGATCCCACCCGATTGCCGAACAAGATTATCATGGCAGTAAGGCAATCATCATGGCAGTAAGGCGATCGGGTTTCACGATCAAGGCTTAATTTTGTCATTGTCATTGTTTCTTCCACTTGTCATTTCTTCCACTTGTCATTTCCTCCATGAGAGGCTGTATTAGCTCGGTAGTTCACTACGGTACGGTACTAATTAGTTTTTTCAACAGTTTTATCTGCAATGGTGTCAGCATTTATTTGTGTGTATCTGTTGAATCGGAGTGTCCCATAATGGAATATTAAATTAACAGAAAGTCCAAGTATTAATATGAAAAAATGGCATGTAATTCAAAGCATCAAATTTGTGCATAGCCATAGTACAAGTAGCAATGGAAGCTCTAACCAGGGCCCAAAATAAGGTTTAAGGGGGGGGGGGGGGACAGACAAGTTTAACCAATTTGAAAAGGGCACCAAGGTATTCAGGGGTGTGAGAGTTCAGCTTTTTAGCTGATTTCAGCTTATTTTACGCCTTCAAGAGAGTCATAATTTCAGATTTTCTTTAATTTTCAGCTTGTTTTGAGCATTTTGTCACTATTTGAAGCTCTTTTAAGCTTTGTTTTATCACCTGACTCTCACACCCCTGATATTACATGTTAAAGCTGTATTCAGGTTTTTAGGGCACCCAAGCAAATGGCACCCACGGCAAATTGCCTTTTGCCTTCTGGTTATTTTGGGCCCTGTAAATGCAAGTCAGTTCCGTTAACGGTTTTCCATAAAGAAATTACATGATTGCAGAGAGGGTCGTAAATACATCAGCCCTCAATCGATATCAATATCAATCCTGTAAAGGTGCGTCTTGTAGGTCACATTTCTTTAGCACCAGAAGTGTTAAAAACAAGCATTTGGGTGGTTTATCTAAATTTATCTTATATCTATCTGAATAACAGACTGAAAATGTGTGGGAATAATAATTTTCCTTATAAGACCATTTGTCGTTATTCAGACGTTCAGGTTTACTAGTGATAAAGTCAATACAAAGTCAAAGTCAAATGTGCAGGACTTCCGTTTGAGGGGAGTGAGCTCTACTGAGCCACCATGCTCTCCTGAGATGCTTTATGGGAGCTCAATTAATAGAGCGCTTTAAATGATGGTATAAACCTGTAAATTTCCAGATAGCTGCCCTAACTGCTCCCCTAAATAACCCCTGGAGAGCTTTTAATAGAGCCCCTGCAAATTTCAAATGGAAGTCCCTGAATGTGTCTACTACTACTAACAATGAGTTCCTCTCCGAACAAACTACAAGTCTTACTCTGAGAAAGCCCTGTAAGAAGTGAATGCACACAAAATAAATTTACTCGCCAAATTTAGTATCATATGATACTTAATTGTTCATCTGGTTTAGGACTGCATTCAAATTCGTTTGTAGGCAAATTGTCAAACGTAAAACATTTCCCAAAACCTGGAGCTACCACCGAGTTGGCTGCAAATTTATCATCAATTCTGATTAATTATGACCTTTATGCGTCTCTTATTTGTGATTTAGGATAACCAGGCGAAACCTACATGTATGTTAAACTTATTATGGTAAAATACTAACATCCTACTACTGGTCTTAAGGTTCGCTACTTCAGAAACAAAATAGAGTTCGCTGGTGCAAAAACCTGTACTGTACCTCAAAAGTGAGATGAGACCTTAATGATCAAAGGAACAATTTTATACTTATTTGCTGAATTACTTTGTCTGTAAAAATTGAAAAGAAAAAAAGGTTTTATAGCAATTTGAAAATTAGAGTTGGTATTCTTTTGTACAGTAAAAACTTACCCCCAGATTTTCAAAATAAGGGTCGGTCTGAAAAGGCCAAATTATTTTTTTAGGGAGCCCTAACCTTATTTCATTTTGAGACTGTACAATGTAGTAAACATCAGAATCAGCAGACGTTTTAAATTTCAGCTTGCAAACTTTTATATTCATTTTTGAGGATTTCAGACCAGTGAACGGTTGATTTTCGGACTAGCGAACCTTTGAACTAGTGCTTTATGTAATTCTTTAATATTTTGATGTGTCTATGATTTGTAAATGTAAACGGATGGAGTATAAAGTACTTGGTAAACCTGCATGTCGTATCTTAAAAAAGTTGAGTGTGCTTGAAATTCCCTTGGACAAGGAACTAACTGCTAATTGTCTCGTGGAAACCCACACGAAACTCGGGGAGCTGATCTGGGCAGCGATGGTGCGTATGTGGGCTGATCAAGATTCAGCGCCCCTAGAGGTTGCCGCAGAACCTGTAATGATGCTTGGTGTGGAATGGAGCTTATTATGGCCAGAGTGATCAGTGAGCACCTGTAAAGTGTGCAGATAGAGGCCGAGTGGAATTACAAATCTGGGAGGCATAGCACACTATAAATCCTCAGTATTTATTTTGACATGTTTCATTATTGCTATGTGACCTTGTCAATAACGATGAAAAAATATAACATGTACGTCTATTTTTCCATCTTTTTTTAGGACCCAGTTCACAAAGTATTCAATTTACTTGAACAAAACAGTCAATTCAAGCGATGGTTGTGTGCCCCGGATGACAAAACTGGAAAACTACAGGCCGAGTTCCAACTGGAAAAGGCATCCACTATTGACTTTGTGGATATTGGTAAGTTTAATTTTTGTGGTAGCCCATATGATACGAGGCTGTGTCTTTTGGGCATGCGAGTGTGATAGCACTTTAAATCTGGCAATTTTAAAGAAACACAATCAGATCAAGGGTTTAGCCAGGATTTGAAAGTAGGGCATCCAAATTTGCGGCTGGGCGAAAAGGCAGACTTTAATCAATACATCGTGAAGTCAGCATGATTAATATTCATACTTGACAAAGAAGACGATGACTAAGTAACAAACATGGCAACCTTTTTCGGCGTACGAACGGAGACATAACGCGGTATAAAGCGGGTATAAAGCCCATTTTGAAGTCCACAAAGTACATTGATCAGATTTTGTGATGATGGTGATTATTGGAGATAAATTCTTACATTCAGCATTGAATTTCATATCTTAAAACGCATTTTTGGACGCCTTATTGGACGGTCTTTGCATTTTACAGGGCATCCATTTTCGTGATAAAGCGTCTAAATGACGGTTGGACGGCTCTCTGGCTATACCCTTGAATTAGATACAAAATGCACAGTTGTAGGCAATCAAGCTTTTTCTTATAAGCGGACAAGGACCAGGATCCAGAAATCTGAAAACAAGTGGCCCCTGGTCCTCACAATTTCCAGGTAACCAGGAGCTGTCTTTTCAGGACTAGAAACCATTTCCAAAATTCAGGCATGATTATCTTCAGGTTTTTGCCTGAATTCATGCAAAAATTCTTGGATCTTCATTGTTCAAAAGTATTGGGTAATTCACATTATCAGGCAAATTCAGACTAAATTACAAAAAGCCATAACCATCCCTGAAAATTGCAATATTTTGGAATATTTTGATTTGGAAATCAAGAATTCATCAATAAAATAACAATTTGTTTGATTTTATTCAAATGAATATGTATTGTTTTTCCAAAAATATCCACGGTTCCAACTAGCCTAGCCAATCATTTTCTTCATTAATATGTGCTCATGCTAGTAAAAAAAAATTGTACCAGGCAAGACCCTGGCGCTGTGGTAAGGAAAATACTGTCGCCTGAGTCTCAATTTTCTGTCCTGCCAGGTGTAAAAAATTTGGGAACCATAGGGTAAAAATCGCCTGCTTAAGAAAAAGCTTTGTTGTAGGAGTGTGTGATGGAGTGTCTACATCACACTTGAATATCTTGAGAAGAATTTGTAGCAGTACGGTACAAAGACAAGGTCTGTAATACCAATAAAAAATATTGTTTGTTTGTTTGCCGTAAAAGGAATAAATTAATGTCAGTCAGATTTTAAAACTTTTATAGAACTTTTCATCATCATAAAATAAATTAATTGCATAATTAGCAGATGTATTAATTCAGTAGATGTTATTTTAAAAATATCTAGCTCTGGATCTACATTTCACACATTAGTTTAAATTTCAATTATGCATGGTCGCAAAATAAAGCATTCTTTGTTTTGCATAGAGATTACCATGCAAATTAGACTTCTGTATCGAAGGAATGGTTTTAGATGTCTTGATCATGGATGATATTCTGATGCAGATGGGTGGAAGGGGTGGAGGAAGCCAGAAAATGATAATTTATAATTATATTTTAAATCTCATGCTTTTCCTATGTTTATATTATAGGTAATTTTGGTTCTGCGTTTGTAGAAGTTCAAGTTCGTCGTTCATCATGGCCGGAGGGGAAGAGTGTGCCGATGATCCCAGCTACGATGATGATGCTGCCTCAGCATTGTAGGATGGGCAAAAACAAATGTAGTGTCAAGATGTTCACAAAGGGTATGTGTGATTTTTCCAAAAATAGGTAAAAAAGTGTCATGTTTTACCACAAATAGTGGCAGCGTGTGCAGCGATGGGATCTATGGACCTATTGTTCACAACTTTGAGTACGCGTTCAAGAATTACTTGGCCACTGTAAAAAAAACCCCCACGATTTGCGTCCTCTTTCTAAATTCTACACATACCAGATATTTGCTAAGTTACCCACTGTATATTTTATCCTCCTTTCTGTCGGTTTCTTATAAATGATAAACAGATAAATTTTACGAGGTTGGTAACCAGAAATAAACTTTTAGGAGTTGACAACAATCCTCCCTCTGACAAGGGCTAATGCTTAAATTTTATGTATTACATATATTTAGTGTCTCTAACCGATCTGATTGGATTGATCGGAGTTGGACCAATTTTACGCTTATCGGATCTACAAGGTTGGCCGGTATTTCCCGGGGCGGTAAATACCGGGCGGTAAATACCACCAAGCAAATTTTGGCTAAAGTGGGAAATACCGGGATAGGCGGGAAATACTGGGAAATACTTGAAAAAGAAGTGATTTCAAAGCTTTTGTGCTTTGAAACATTAATAATATTAATTAACTACCACAGAGAAGCTCGACACAAAAATCATTCCCCTAGGCTGGGAAGGGGTAAGTGGTGTTTTCAGTGGGATATACAGTACTTAGATGACTATTTATGTCTGTAAAAAATAATTTATGACTTGTAAATCATGTGGAAGTATTTTAAGATTTGTGAACAGAGTGTGCATTTTCTATTTGTGGGGAAGTGACAAAAAAGTTTCATTGTAAGAAATATAGGGCCTATCAGTGATTTGTGTTAATTCTTTTAATAGTATGCTTTTGGTCGACTCTAACACGCCTAAGGAATGTTCACTTGAAAAATATTTATAATCAACAGCCATTTTGAACCTACACAGCACTATAATTGCCAAAGTTAAATCATACATGTGCTAGTTTTATGTGTGTGTTTATATGTGTGTCTTTTGTTGATCCATATGTAAACCCCTCAACATCTCAACCCCCAGCAGCATCATGTATCATTATAGACATTGATGAATATACAAGTTGTGAATATAAAACATGCCTGATTGCATGTTTTTGTCATAGATAATTTAATTATTCAAGTAAACCAATTTAAACTTGTTCACATATCATTCTAATGAGAAAACATACTTAAATTAGGATAACCCCCATTGGATCTTGAAAATAGATATTTAGTGAATGGTATTTCCCAGGTATCGACCAGGTACTTCCCGGTATTAACCAGTATTTACCAGTATTTCCCACCTAAGCGGGAAATACTAGTATTTCCCGGGAAATTGCCAACCTAGGATCTAAATCAGAATTACGAACACATATCGATTTGCCATCAATAATTAGGAACGCTGCTCCAACAATGACAACTAGTCAGTTCAAACATACTCTCAAGACACTAATTTTCGAGGACTTCTATGAGCAAATGCCTGTGAAATTACCTGACTTTACCTTGCTTTTTTATTATACAGGATTTTGTATGTGTAGTTGTAAGAATTTGTATTTGTATGAATTGTATAGTTTTCAGGTTTTGTTGTATTGTACCGTGTTCAGCGGCTTCTTTGTTATGAGCGCTCAAAAATCGCTCATTATTATAATTATTATTATTTATTACAGATCAGCTGACCCCAGAGAGTACTGGTGAATCATGGGATAGGATCAAAGTGATTTGTACCCAACCATACAAGAAAGATGCCCAGTATGGCCTGGCCTTTATCAGGTTGGCCTCGTCAGCTCCACAGTTGGACGCAGAAAGCCCTGAGGCACCAGGACCTACCATGAAGAAAGTAAGTGTAAAAGGTATCTAGTATGTCCTGGCTTTCATCATATTGGCTTCATCAGGTGTATAATCTGGTACAGGAAGCATGTAGGTGTC
>JXSR01S011636.1:55493-69702 GCA_000969725.1 Ophiothrix spiculata
TGAAGTAAGTATGCCCAGTATGGCCTGGCCTTTATCAAGCTGGCTTCTTCAGCTCTTCAATCTGATGCAGGAAGCCCAGATGCGCCAGGGCCTACTATGAAGAAAGTAAGTATGCCCAGTATGGCCTGGCCTTTATCAGACTGGCTTTTTATAAGGTCATCAATCTGATGCATGGAGCCCAGATGCGCCAGGGCCTTTCATGAAGAAAGTAAGCCCAGTATGGCCCGGCCTTTATCAGGTTGGCTTCATAAGCTAGATACTCAATCTGATGCAGGGAGTCCAGAGGCGCCATGGCCTACTATGAAGAAAGTAAGTATGTGCAATCTGATGCAGGGAGTCCAGAGGCGCCATGGCCTACCATGAAGAGGTAATAAGTCTAAGAAAAAGTGCCCAGTGTGGTCTGTGTGACTTTCATCAAACTCGTTTCATCAGCTTTTGAAAAGCCAGGCCATCAGGCCCATCATACATCATACCATTTTTTTCAAGTAACTGCAACTTCGCCAAATTTGGCGCTTCTAAAAGTACTGATTGTCGCTTTGACACTCTCTAAAAACAAAAAATACATTTATGGTGCTTTCCCCTACAATTTTCTCATTTATGTGCCGCATTGTTAGGATTAGTTGAGAACCCCTGCTCTAGGGGCTAGGTCAGACCATATATCATGATCAGTCCGCATATAAACCCTTATATGCAGGCTCGATCAGCTCCCCAGGGTTGTCTTGTCAAGATTTCCAAAAGATGATTGCAGTTCAAGCAGGCAATTAGTTAGCGATTTATCCACCTGTCTTTATCAACATATAATTGTTATTTAAAACTGGCAATGAAATTACGAATTTTGACCACTTTCCTTTGTGTTCGACCTTCTTCCATGTTTTGAATGGGCACTGACTTTTTTTAAAATGTTGTAATGACATAAAATTAGTTGTGATGTTCAGATTTCGTTGGCCACCGCAACCCTCCGTGACCTGTCATCAGCCTTCGTTCCTTAAATTTACTTCAGCCAATTAAGGTTGCTACCCTAATGTCATAATTTGATTTTCAAGTCTGTTACCTTCCATCGACAACAAGTCTTCCCAACATAAACCCACTTTTAAACATCAACAGTACCTAAACTTTGGACTTGACAATGCTAAATCTCAAACTTTGAGAAACCTTCCTTTCCCTGCTTTGTCAAATTCCTTACTAAAGATAAGTACTTGCATACTGTAGACCTCTACCCATGTCATATTTAAAAATAAATGGAAAACCTTTTTCATCAATATATTGAAATTTACTTGTAAATGTTTAATGTACATTTTCCGTAATTTCAGCTTGCATCATCAACTCCAAGCCAACCTCAAGCCAAGAAGAAGTTAAACATCTTATCACCATCTTGGAAAACCAATGCGTCATTTCATCGGCAGGTTATAGCTGCAACTAGGAACGAGTAAGTCAAGTAAAGCTGAATGTCCCCTATAAAAAGAGATGCTAGGAGCTAAGGGGGGTTCATTTGGACCCACTATTTTGTTTTTGCACGTAGCGCAAAATTGAAAAATAGGAAAATGTGGCCGATTTAATTAATTTTCAAGGTTGTGGTTGGACAATTTATGGTGCAAAAAAAATGGTTGTGTCGTTTTTGAGAATATTTGAATACGCCAGTGTAAGAAAACCCCAACTCCAATAGCTCCCTTCTATTAATTATACTTATAAAATATAAATGCATACAAATCTCTGAAAATGCTTTCACATCACTAAAATAGCATTTCCATGTCAATATCCTAATCATAGTGTCACATTTGACCTTGTAGTTGACTTTTTTAGACATTGTTAGATAATTGTTATAGTACATAGTTGTTATATTAACATAGCCAGTACAAGAAAACCCCATCTCCATGAGCACCCCTCTGCAACTATATACTAGAAAAATTATCTAACAATGTCAAAAAAGTCAACTACAAGGTTAAATTTTACACTATTATTGGGATATAGACATGGAATGCTTTTTAGTGATTTGAAAGCATTTTCAGAGATTTGTATGCATTTATATTTTACAGAACTTAACAGAAGGAAGCTATTGGAGTTGGGGTTTTCTTGTACTGGCATATTAATTTGAATAAATAAGCAAATGATAGTGTCATTTAATATTTGTTTCCTCCATTAAATCATAACCGAATAACTTTTTTCAATTTTCTTTTCATCAATGTATTTGTACTAATCAATAATAGTTTTTTTTTTCAGGAATTCGGTTTTGAAAATTGAAATTGTTTTTTACATTTTATTCACAATTTTCAAAGATTTGTTGACAGTATAACCAAGATATAAACTCGATTTCACATAAAACTATTATATTTTATAGACAAAATACAGATGAAGGACTCAAGAACAGACTTCTTAAAATTTCTGCTACGTCAGAAAGCAGCTCAGGCAAAGAAGCTCCCCTAGGCCGAGCTGCAAAACTCGTCATGGCAGCCGCATCATCTAAACAGAAACCATCAGACACAGGCTCCACAATGAATGGAACTATTGCATCACCAACTGGCATCAAGAAGAAATCGGACACGGCAACAAAAGAGGCTGTATTTTCTCCAGATCGAAGTGCTCCGTCCGAGATTAAGACTTACTATAATGCATGCACGACAGATTACATTGATGAATGCATTGAGAAGAAAAAGAGGGCCAAAGATACAAATAATGAGCCATCTAGGGGGTCTACACGTACCACAGATTACATTGATGAATGCATTGAGAGGAAAAAGAAGCCCAAGGATCCAAATCGTGAGCCTTCTGTGGGGTCTACTTGCACCAAAGATTTTATTGATAAAGCAAAGAGGAAGGAGAGCTTTAAGAATAAACCTGTGAGTATTTGGGCCAGTTCATGCCCAGATTAATCTGAATCTTTGTAAACCTCTTTGCATCAAGATATCATCTATTGTTGTTGGATTTAATTTGCATATTTGTATCAAATACGCAAGGGTCTCTGACGCGAGCGTACATTTTCATGGTTGTTTTGTTTGCGTGTACGCTCAAAACACTTGAGGACGCATTCAAGAATTAAATCCAACAACTATACGTGTATAGGCACGGGGAATTGCCAATTCAGTTCTATGCATAAATAGGGATCTGGATTTATATATGAATCTGGGAAATACGGTTTATGTGGATCTGACTTTTGTGTAGATAGGTGATTTGTGATTATAAAGGAATAAAAATTCTAGGTGCATTGGATGTAGTTTAAATCTTTAAGATGAATCATAAGGTAATGTCTTTAACCCTTGGTCAAGCTATCTCAATTTTGGGTCCTTGAGCAAGATTCGTTTCTCCTCAGCCAGGTGACAAAGATATTTTTGAGGTCTGCATTCTTTTGTATACAGTAAATATGACAAATCCTTCTATTTTCCAAGATTAAAGTTGATAAGATTACATGTATTACAAACAAATATATTTTTATGCACATTTCAGATTTAATATTTCATTTTATTTTCATACACCATTTCAGATCACATTGTTTATTCATTTGGTTTTTTTTTTTCAGTTTTCAGAAATTGTAGAGGATTTCCTGAAAACGACAAGTGATGAAAAACTGAAACATGCAACTTTAAAAGGTGAGAAAATTCAATGTTAGACCTGTTTCTTACTAACCCATTAGCTTTCTCATGTATTGTTGCACCAAACGATTAGGCCTAAAAAATATGTTTGTTTGCTCTCTGAGACCGACCCTAAAAATGGCAAAAATTTGGGTCGCGATTTTAGTTTTTTTTTTCTTCATACATGTAAAATATGAAAACTCAATATTGTCGATGTAAAGCGTAAAATTTAGCGGTATAAAGTCACATTTAGTAGTATAAAATGCATATTTCCTCTAAATAATGACCCACAATCTTTGATTAAGCCCTGCATTACTTGGTATTCACGGTAAAATCCATGGAATGACATAAGTCTTTAAACTATATGTGAAGAGTAAAAAAAAAAAATCAACCGACCGACCGACCCAACAAGTTTAAATTTTTCCACTGGAGGGCAAACAAACAATTTTTTTTTTGGCCTTATGCAGTAAAGCTCAGTTGCATAATTTAATTTAAATGTCTCTACATGTTGTTCTTATATGAAAACAACAAGTCTATGGATTCATCGACATGTCATTTTTTTCCATGTACAACTTTTTCAAATTTCAATATTGCGCCTTTGAAAGTGTTCTCATGATGCTGCAACGTATAGCAGGCATTCATTTATTTATTTCATTCTTGTTTCACCTAGGGAACCCATTCAATGCACTGGCACTGTTATACCATGGGGCCCAGGTTCTAGAATAACTTTAGTACTATTGGATTATTGATCAAACAAATCTAAAAAAAACAAGTGTAATGTGATTAAAGACTGCTGCAGACAAATACTCTAAAAATATAATTCACTTTATATAGTCTCTGATATCTGTTGCGTTTTGATCCAATCGCACGCACAGTTGTTTGACAATTTACTCAATCATAGCACTAAGAAAATGTATGATGATATTTGAAAAAGATGGCGACTTGATGTATCATACCCTTAGGGCAACATCCCGCTAGTCCGAAAATGAAATGTATACATTTTGCCAGTCCGAAAGTGTATTTTCCTATTCTTGAGGATTCATCAGTACGAATTTGAAAAAAGGTCCGTCAGTCTGAAAATAGTGTTTGGTAGTCCAAATTTAAAAAAAAGTTCAATTGTACGAAAATGAAATAAGGTTTGCTAATTAGTCCCTGTCCAAACCAAACTTGAGTAGGTCCCCCTTTCCCAAGATAAGGATTGTTGAAATTCATATTTAGTTTAAATATGAGTTACAACTCCATCCTTCGTCTTCCATTGGAAGACTTAATGCAACAACCTGACCACTTCTTTACTGCGGAAACAATGATTCTCATAGGCAAAGTTCTTTTGCTTAGCGGCTTGTTGTATATATAGAGAGTAAATGTATTTATCTTGGTTGATGGCGTTGATATGTATGACAACTAATCAAAAGAACTTTGTCTTCTGTTGATGAGAAACATAATTTCCATGTGAGTGGAGTCATTAGGTCGTTGGAGTTTTAAAGAAGAATCTTCAAAACAATGAGTAACAATCTGGATTTGTAACTCAGAAAATTTCACTTCAAAGGAGCTTGGTCCGATTTTTCAAAATTTAGTTTCCAATGTCATATGAAAGAAGACAACTCAAGAGATCTAAATTTCAAATTTCAGCTAAATCGGTCAAACCGTTTTGATTTTTAAGGGCAATTTTGTATTTCAGAGCCGCCTATATGTTACTGTGTAAATTTATTATGGTTACCATAATTAGACACATTTTCATCGTATATCAAAACGGAACATAACTGAGCCGTGAATTTTCACATGGGTAATGAGAAAAATATGAGCAAAAGTTTGGTACCAAAATCTCAAAAAGTTTGAAAAAAAGTTGAGGCAATCGGACCATGCTCCTTTAATAGGTATTCATTGTATTCTGCATTTGTTACCATTGTAAACTTATGACAATATTTTCTGTCAAGATATATGATAGAGTTGATTAAAATTTTCATTGGAAAATTCCAGAAAGAAAACTCACGTTTTCCAGACGGTTTCGACAGACATGCTTCTGTTTTCATCAGTGGTTGGTGGTGATACTAGCTGATCCAATCAGATGCCGTTTTGTGACGTCAGCGGCAGATGATGTCATCTGAATCAGCTGGTTGTACAAGTGACTTAGATGGAAAGCCCCCTCGTCGCTGTTCATTATGTTTTCACTCTTGTTTGTGCCCCCCTACTTATTCAGATCGCTTCCCTTATCCATCTAGTGTTCCTGGTATCATCCATGGTAAGTATATCTGTGTTGTCCAAGTTGATAACATGGTTTTCAACCGCAGCGTATCAGCTAGTTTCACCACCAACCACTGATGAAGACAGAAGCATGTCTGTCGAAACCGTCTGGAAAACGTGAGTGGAATTTTCCAATGAAAATTTTTAATCATGTTTATTTGACATTCCTGATGAACCTTTTCAAGCATATGATAAGAGTTGTTTTCTTTTTCAGGTCTTCGCCATGATATTGAACAGCAGTATTTAGGAAGAAAACTGAATTCACCAGAAAAGGTAGAATTTAAAGCAAAAGTGATTGATGTGGTAGGGCGTCTATTATCAGATGCCAAATCAGACAAAACCGCATCAAAAGGTACACCTTCCCCTAAGTCAAATATTTCCAAAGCGCCAAAGTTTGCAGGGATACCGTCCACTAGCTCAACACCACATGGAACACCAAGGTCGAACTCAGGCATCTCTACTCCAAACAGGCCGCATTCAAATTCAAATATCTCCACGCCAAACAGACCGCATTCGAATTCAAATATCTCCACGCCAAACAGGTTGCAGAATTCGAATTCAAATATCTCCACACCAAACCGACAACAGAATTCAATCTCTACTCCTCAGAGACAGCAGAATTCGAACCCTAAAAATATCCAAGGGAAAACTGCTTTAAAACTGAATCCTTTAAGCTCAGCTTACGTTTCCCCCAAACCAAATTCCCCGTCATCGGATACATTCAAGAAGTTCCCCTCTTTCAGTAGAAACAGCCCGTCTCCCAATCTATCAACACCAAAGACAGTGGGCAGCCCGTCTTCCCATTTTTCAACACCAAAGACTGTGAGTAGTGATGGTCAAAAGAATTTGCCAAAGTCACAGAGAAAGAGACCACATTCTCCAGAGATTGAATTTGTTTCCAAAGCAGCTAGGAAATCTTGGAGTCCCAGCAACGATGATGAGCTGATTTCCCCATCTTGGGTACACAGTAAGTATAAGTGGTATTTTTTGCACTACATTTATTTTTGCGCTACTGTGACTCAATTCTTGTAGCACAAAAATAAATGTACCTCAAAAATAGTGTGTATATACTTGGCACATTAAAACAATTCAGGAGCATAAAAATTAAAATATGCAAAATGGTTCAAAATAAGCCATGTGCAAAAATTATTGAGTGTGAAAATATTTAGTCGTTGTCACTGAATTTGTATGTTATAAGTGATGGTTAACACAATATTCTAATAATACAAATTAAATTTAGTAATCCCTCAGATTTTGTGTTAAAGAGGGTCCATGCAGATAAGTTTAGACCAAACCCTATTTGTGGGGGTTTACTATGAACCTCCAGTACAGTCTGCATATTCTCATTTGAGATGTATAGGCCTACATGGCAAAATCTGCAAAAGTCATGTTTTGAATAAATTGAGATTTTTGAGGAGATGAACTATTTAGACCTTTCTTTAATCCTTGCAAAACTCAGGCTTCATTTTAGCTCCCAAAATATCTGAAAAGCTGACCATTTTTCTTAGAGTAGTAAAATAGAAAATGGTCATAAAATAAAAACTTTGATGAACAGTTTTCTCGGTTTTACATATTCTGAAATGCTACACTTGGAAAATCACATCTTCAATTCTGGGTGTCATATAAACTTCGAAACAAGTACAGTTGAAACTCATAACAAAATCTGATATAAGAAAAGTCCTGTTATAAAGAAGTGTTTTTCCTATACAATGTTACTTATTTCTGTTGTTTTATATTGTTTTACAACCGTGGTACAACAAAATTTTAGATATAAAGAACTACATATTGTAATTTCTCTGTCCCTAGCAACTTCCTTATTTAGCGTTTCCATAGTATCATTTTATAGCATAAGGTGTGTTTCGTTTGAATCTGTAGTAAGATAAAATTGACCATAACGGACTTTACAGCATATTTTAAGTGGGCGGTGAAATGTTAAGAGGGGAGATACCAGACTAGGCACCATTTTAAATTTTCTTCCAACATGAGGATGAAATTGCTTGTATATGAGTTGTTGCCAATGATACATCAGATCTTGTCATAAAGTACACAAATTGAAAACAGTCACAAATGCATTTTTTTGTAGTTTGGATTGCCAAACCTGCCAATTGTTATGTTAATATTTTAGAAAATGAAACTCCTATGCATTCTGTTGGTGTTGTGTCTTTCTCACCAATGTTGCCTCCACTTCTGTTCTGCTTTGCTCTTAATATTTCATGTATTTTACATTGCAGCATCCAAGACATCGACCCCAGTCAGTGGTAAACCACCCGCAGCAATGACCTCTACGCATCGTAAAGATATTCCATCATGGATGGTTGATGCCTGTGATGAATTTGATGTTGGTTTTAAAAGGTGAGAAATCAAACGTGATCAGACATCCTAAAGGCACTATAAATGGGGCCGCCAGCCGTTTTGTATCTTTTTTACACATATTTGCAAAGACTTGATATAAGGATGAAAAAGATGCTCTAATGAACATATTTCAACCCCCACAAGGGAAGATACCTCACTTCAAAGGTTATAGTGAAGCAAGAGCTACATAACAATATTGTGCAAACTTACTTATTATTCCTGTGTTTAATTAGGGAACTTCAACAAGAAATAAATTTGAACCAAAACGCATCTAGCAAACATTTAATTGTAAGAATTTCAACCAGATTAAGTGATTGTTCTTGTACCTACCCAACATGATTGTCAAACCATGCATGTTAAAGTCATGAAATATCCTTATTTTGTCATGAAAAAGTCATAGAATTTTAAGTATCACAAGCGCACTAACCTTGCTTTTAGTTTTGCAAAGAAAGGTGTTAAGTCAACCATGTTTTAACCAAAACATATTAAATTTGCCTTGTTTTTAAGGATTTTTTTTTTTGTATTTAATAACATTGATAAAAATGCCAAAATGACTTAAAAGTCCATCCACTTTTTAAAAAGGAGTAAGGTCTTCATATGAGAGGTGCTCAGGCAAAAATAGAGGAAAGTCGCAAATTTCAAAATTGAGTTTATGACATTTTTTAATTCTCTATTATCTAAAGCTATAGCTTAAATTGTGAATGATATAATATGTCACACGTTCTTTCTCCATTCTTCATTTAGAGATCGAAATCCAAAGCAGTCCACTGAATATTGCAATAAAAATGAGCTGCAAATAAATTTCAAAGATATTGATTACTACAGTGTTATATAGCTACATCAATCAATTAACCGTGAATAATTGCAATCCTGGCAAAGTTGACCCTCACAACTTTAGGTATAGGTAAACACTAATGGGTGAAGGTATTTTATGTCAAAAAATGAGATTGGACTTTTTCACCCTATTTTTACTTCAGATGCCATTTATTTGAAATGTAGATTTCCAACTTTCCTCTCATTTTTCCAGAGCAGCCCACATATTCTCCCCTAGCTTTCAAACAAAACATTATTAAAGGGTTCCCAGGCCATCAGGGAAGGAAGGGGTCATTATTTTACTTCTTCTGGTCAGGAAAAAGTTAGGGAATTTGATAAGAATACCTCAAGTCAGGGAATTTTAATTGGCTCAGAAATCAAAAGTAGTCTGACTCATTTTCTCGAGTGTGTCAGTCTCTGTACTTCCAGGTTTTTATGGACAGTCGTAGGATTTGAAAGGTAACCTGTTCTTGCGTAAAATAATAACATGGAATTTTGAGATTTTATTAAGGGAATTTCGATTTCTTAAAACGCTGGGATGCCTGTATATAAATATCTTGCACTTTGTATGTTTGCTTCTGCATCTCTGTAGGACTGGGGAGTGCAACATCATATGTGACCTTGTGACCTGCTCCCACGACCCCCTGACAAAGTCGAGAAAATTCATTTTCTGATTTGTCCATATCGAAAATGCTGACATAACATAAAATGAGGCATCACTTGTTGGCATTGCTCAATGTTTTGTCCTTGAAAAGTCAATATTTCTCAAGAAAGTTCCTTTGTGTCTGTTGATTTTGGGCAAGTATATTGGGCTGTAACTCCATAAATGTTCTTGCAACTTTGTCTGGGTTTCGTGGGAGCAGGTCACATATAATACTGAATGCAGTCAAGGGATTTATTGATTTTGAAGGGTGACCTTTTGTATAGTATCATCTATGACATCATGCTTGACCATTTAAAAGTAAATGGGAATAATTTAGAAACTAATCATCATGACTTTGATCTCCCATTTTAAACTTGCAGTTCACCCGCTTCAACTCCCAGAGCATCCAATAGAGGAGGTGGCAGAGGAGGTATTTGTGCCGGTAGTAGTCAATCTGACAAAGCTAAACAGGAGAGAAAGCCTTGCTACAAATGCAACAGTAAGTCAAGCCAGAAACCTTTGGTCTGTATCTACAAGACAGTTATTCCTGCACTAAAGTTAGACCCAGACCAAGACTAAGTGCATTTTGATCCTTTGAAAGGAACACTTTGAGGAGAAGTTTCTTGATCTTTTGGAATTGGATGTCATAAAGTTAAGGCATTTTACTTGTAGAACAAAATTGACCTAGTCCAGGATTATTTTGATGCCTTTTTTTGCGAATTTAATGCTGAATCATGTGGCATCATTAAGAATATCAAACCAGCCTTTTTCAAGAATTAACATACTTTTTCAAACCCAAGTGTACGAAATACCCATTTGGGGGAAGTAAAACTTAATCCAAATTTATGGTGTATTTTGGCTTTCAGAAAAAACCCATCTTTGGGGTGTTTTGAAAAATTGTCATGCCTGCTTACAGCATTATACTTGACTGCATCCCACCAGCTTCATGCATGACAAGAAGACGGCAACAAGTACACATTTCTCCTATCAAATTCTTTGGTTGAAAATCATTAGTATTAATTGAAATGGAATGAGTTTTGCAACCTTCGTAAGGTTTCGTTCAATAAAAGAAACTGCAACTGTTGGATCATTTCACCCTCATCTAACCAAGCCCATTTTTGTAACGCTTATAACCAGGTAGGGGTTGTTGAAACTCCCTATGAGCTTGATTTTGCTATCAATGAGTAGGTAAAGTCTTCTTAAGGGGCCTGTTAACCCGGCCGTTTGTTCGGTAGCAGAATTTAGTTTTTCTGCATTTTCTGATACTTCAGCATGTTACCTTTTATTACAGACAATAAAATACTACAAAACAAAAGTTTTAAACTTGTTTATAGGTAAAATTAAAAGATCATTTTGACATTTTACAGTAAAATAAACACGTGGCTGTTGGCGGGAAATTACGGGCATAACTACGCGTCCTATATTTTGCGTTTAGGTTGCGTGTTTTGATGTGCGTGACTTTTTGCGCGGTAACAAGTACTGCGTGCGCGGGTGAACGCGTTGCGTTATGTTCTTGCACGAGCACATTTTGTTAAAATCCCGCAATAAACTTGTCAATATTGTAAACAAAGACCAACAAATTGAACATTGGTATTTTAGATTTCTTTCAATATTTACAAAATACGGAGCTTAAATTCGGATCTGAAAGTTGAGTACAATACTTACCAATAATATCAATTACATAATAAGTTTTATTGTCCGATGCCCAAAGTTTAGACCTCAAAATTCATGGATTTTAGGTCAAAATGTGCGATTTCTTCATTAAACATGGGATGTCTCCATATCAGTTTTGATGAAAAAACATCATTTTTACGGGAAACGTAACTAAAAAATCTAAAAAGTACGAGGAAAGATTTTTCAACCATTATGTACAGTATATCATAATCTAGGATCGCGTTTCTCATTTTTCAATTTAAGGTCCTAAAATCAAAGATATTCATTAATTTCTATCAAAATTGATGCAGATAAATGTCGGAAACGGCACATTTAACATGGTTTTTATTATATTTCGAAAAATTCGGCTTTATTTAAAAAAGTAAAAAATGCGATCCTAGATAATTGTGTGCAGTTTCCAAAAATATATAAGTGATAAAATGGCAGTAACAATTTTTTTAGTTACCTTTCCCGTTTCATGTGTAGGCAAAATCACTGCTTTTGGCTATTTTTTACCAAATATGGTCATTTTTGAACCAAACCAATAGCATAAACAGATTCCTTGTCAAATTTCCTTTCTAGAAATGTATACTTTTTTATATTGTAACTTAATATTTTTAGACTTATGAGCCAAAAAAGAAAGTCAAAATAAAAGCCTTAACAGGCCCCTTAATCCAACAATACCAAGATCACCAAAATCAAGCAATGCATTACGTAATTATGATGTACGTACGGTAAAATTTGCCGGGGTGAGATTTTTTGTCTCTGGTAGAGTCAATATTTTTGAAGAAGATGATTGGAAACAGACAATTTTTTGAAAATAATACCTGTTCATAAAGTTATAATTATACCTTTACATGCCATATTTCGCCTGTTTGACTATAAATATTCCCCCAAATTATCAGTAGTGCCAAATTACTGCAGTGTTTACATCGTAATCGATTACACAGAGCAAAAAATGCAGTATTTGATTCCTGATTTAAACTTAAGCTTTCTCTTTGATAATAAGTAGTATTATCTGTATATGCAGTCGAAAGATGCAGACAACTAGCATTTTATTTTGGCCATCAATTTATACATGTACTCCAAATGGTTGATATCCCAAGTGTATACATACGATTTGATTTATGGAGTGCGCATGTTCAGATTAATTAAGAAGTTTTAACATATTGGGAAAAGTTTGACCTCAATATATCTTTTCATCAAAATGAGGCAAGGATGTCAAAGAGAATACTTAAAATGCTTTTGGTCAGTTGTAACACCCCTCGGCGAGACAAGGGTTTTCTTTGTAAATCATCAAAATCCGTCTAACCTCCACCCATTTTTTCATTTCAGAAACTTTCACAGCTAAAGGTATTACCCGTCACATGTCGAAATGTACGGGCCAAAAACAACCACGGTCATCAAGAGGTCGCGGAAAAGAAAAAGGTATGGGAAGAAATAGTTTCGAATATGTGGGCGACAGAGCAGATGAAAATGCACCTGGTCCATCGTCAATGAGTGCTGAAAGTATCGTGTTTGAAGACTCGCTGGAGGACAGTTTTGGTTTGATGACTACGGATATGGTCCAGTGTCCTATGTGTTGTGAGGATTTTCCGGTTACGCTAATAGAACTCCATGCTGCTATGTGCGGGGATAGTCAGAATATGATGGATGATTCGCCCAGTAATGCCAGTCTTCTGTGTAGTTTTTAAGATATGATGGATCTGATACAGGGTGTCCCAGAAAAAAATGTACAATCTTTGTGTTTAATTCATAAAGTTTGTAAAGATTGTAATTTGTAGTCAATGAATTTAAATTTAAGATACTGTTTGTTTCATTTCATTCGGTAGTGTACTACAAAAGTCATGTTTTATCAAATATTTGGATGGATTTTTGTCTGGTCCAGTTTCAAGATTATTTGACCATAAAGCAGAGGTATTTCTGAAAGAAATAAAATGGGTCACCTTGGACAATTTATCGTATCTGTCTTTATTTTTTCATCAAATGTGTTCATTTGTTCAGCATTGATAAAAGATAGCGTGCACATATCAATAAACATTGTTACGGTTGAGTGAGCAGATCAAGGACAATACTCAATAGACCTTCATTTCAGGGGAACTTACAAAATAGTGAAATTAGACCAGAAAATTTTACAAACAAATATTTGACAAAGCATAACTTTTGTTCTAGATTACCGACTGAAATGAAACACACTTAATATTGAAGTCTGTTTCATGCACTATTAAAATAACACATTTACATATTTTTTGTCTATCTGGTTAAGTCATTAGCTTTACACGCAAAGATTGTAATGTTTTTTTCTGGGATACACTATGGATTGGGCGAATGGTAACATTCAGGATAGTATGCCAAATGACTTCTGGCTTGTTTATAACTGTCCCATTGGCTTTAAATAGAATAACACAATTGGTTCATTTTATTGAATCAAACAGATACGTTGTAACAACTGATAATCCTTTCTAGAAGTATGTTGTAGAGCATGTGGCATGCATGTTTTGGATTTTTGGCGACAAGAAATACCTCCCTCAGAAAAAAGAAGAAAAAGAGCAGAAAAAATAATTTTTCAAATAGCGCAAGAGTGAAGAGGGTACGGAGCAAGATATGTAACAGTCAAATTATTATTTTGGTATTTGTGATGTAGGGAAAATTTCCATTCGGTAAAAGTAAAAAGTAGCCGCAGACTGGGGGTTAAAATTATACACTTGTTGCGCAAATACCAATACAAATTTTTAATTTCACGCTTTGCATTTTGCTAACTTTTTTTGGCGAAATTTTTAGCATTCAATTTTACCTTAATTTTAGAAATGTATAGCAAATTTATTGTTTATATTGTATACAATTTGTAACATACATAATCATATATACTAATCATATTTGTAATTTAAATTTTTTGTATTAGGGTATCATGTTCTTAGAAAATAATTAATTCTCATATTCATTG
>JXSR01S011636.1:113494-125975 GCA_000969725.1 Ophiothrix spiculata
GCAAGACATGCTAGATCAGTGTCAGATTACTGAGGTAAGATATGGGACTGTGCCGGAGACCATGAAGGCTTTGTTCAAGCATCTGGGATAGCAGCGTTACCAGTAGTATATGAAAGGAAGGAGTTATGGCAAGACATGCTAGACCAGTATCAGATTACTGAGGTAAGATATGGGACTGTGCCGGAGACCATGAAGGCTTTGTTCAAGCATCTGGGATACCAGCGTTACCAGTAGTATATGAAAGGCAGGAGTTATGGCAAGACATGCTAGATCAATGTCAGATTACCGAGGTAAGATATGGGACTGTGCTGGAGACCATGAAGGCTTTGTTCAAGCATCTGGTATAGCAGCGTTACCAGTAGTATATGAAAGGCAGAAGTTATGGCAAGACATGCTAGACCAGTATCAGATTACTGAGGTAAGATATGGGACTGTGCTGGAGACCATGAAGGCTTTGTTCAAGCATCTGGTATAGCAGCATTACCAGTAGTATATGAAAGGCAGGAATTATGGCAAGACATGCTAGATCAATGTCAGATTACCGAGGTAAGATATGGGACTGTGCTGGAGACCATGAAGGCTTTGTTGACATGGGACTGCGCCGGAGACCATGAAGGCTTTGTCCAAGCATCTGGTATAGCAGCATTACCAGTAGTATATGAAAGGCAGGAATTGTGGCAAGACATGCTAGATCAGTGTCAGATTACTGAGGTGAGATTTGGGACTGTGCTGGAGACCATGAAGAGTTTGTCCAAGCATCTGGTATAGCAGCATTACCAGTAGTATATGAAAGGCAGGAATTGTGGCAAGACATGCTAGATCAGTGCCAGATTACAGAGGTGAGATTTGGGGCTGTGCTAGAGACCTTGAAGGCTTTGTTCTAGCATCTGGGATAGCAGCATTACCAGTAGTATATGAAAGGCAGGAGTTATGGCAAGACATGCTAGATCAGTGTCAGATTACCAAGGTAAGATATGGGACTGTGCCGGAGACCATGAAGGCTTTGTTCAAGCATCAGGTATAGCCGCATTACCAGTATTATATGAAAGGCAGGAGTTATGGCAAGACATGCTAGATCAGTGTCGGATTACCAAGGTAAGATATGGGACTGTGCTAGAGACCATGAAGGCTTTGTTCAAGCGTCTGGGATAGCAGCATTACCAGTAGTATATGAAAGGCAGGAGTTATGGCAAGACATGCTAGATCAGTGTCACATTACCGAGGTAAGATATGGGACTGTGCTGGAGACCATGAAGGCTTTGTTGACATGGGACTGCGCCGGAGACCATGAAGGTTTTGTTCAAGCATCTGGGATAGCAGCATTACCACTAGTATATGAAAGGAAGGAATTATGGCAAGACATGCTAGATCAGTGTGAGATTACTGAGGTAAGATATGGGACTGTGCTGGAGACCATGAAGGCTTTGTTCAAGCATCTGGGATAGCAGCATTACCACTAGTATATGAAAGGCAGGAGTTATGGCAAGACATGCTAGATCAGTGTGAGATTACTGAGGTAAGATATGGGACTGTGCTGGAGACCATGAAGGCTTTGTTCAAGCATCTGGTATATCAGCATTACCAGTAGTATATGAAAGGCAGGAATTATGGCAAGACATGCTAGATCAGTGTCAGATTTACTGTTGTAAGATATGGGACTGTGCTAGAGACCATGAAGGCTTTGTTCAAGCATCTGGTATAGCTGCATTACCACTAGTATATGAAAGGCAGGAGTTATGGCAAGACATGCTAGATCAGTGTGAGATTACCGAGGTAAGATATGGGACTGTGCTGGAGACCATGAAGGCTTTGTTCAAGCATCTGGTATATCAGCATTACCAGTAGTATATGAAAGGCAGGAGTTATGGCAAGACATGCTAGACCAGTGTCAGATTACTGAGGTAAGATATGGGACTGTGCCGGAGACCAGGAAGGCTTTGTTCAAGCATCTGGTATAGCAGCATTACCAGTAGTATATGAAAGCCAGGAATTATGGCAAGACATGCTAGACCAGTGTCAAATTACAGAGGTAAGATATGAGGGCCGTGCTGTAGAATTTGGCACTCTGACATTTACAGATTGGCGCTTTTGCTCTCTCAAAGACAAAGAAATAAAAATAGAAATACACTGAAAAACGAATGTGGTGGAACTGAAGCACTTGGCCTACAATTTTCTCTTTTTTGTGGAGCATTGTAAGAACTAGTTGACAACCCCTGCTGTATACCATGAAGGCTTTGCAAAATATCTTAGTTAAAATTTGGGACTTTGCTGGAGACGGGCCAGATTTTATCCATGCAAGCAAGCAATCTGGTTTCAGAGTGTGTCAAGCTTGGCGCGATGTCGGTATGACATCATATACTTTTCAAGTGTGCAGTCTGAATCTTTTTGTGGCTTAGACAATTTTGCTGTTAGCAGAAACAACTAATGATATAGGTAAAGATGAGTTGTGTTGCATTGTGATACTTACTTGCAGTTAAGTGTACATAGTAAGTGATGGATATTCTGAATGAAAATTTGCCAACACGAATGTGGAAAGTACAAGGTAATGAATGGCAAGACATATGCTCCAACAGAGTCATGAATAATGCAAATTTTATCTCATTTTGTCTTTTTCTAGGTTGCCATAGTGAGTGATATTGTGCACTATCTGAACCTGTCTGGCAACCCATTTGTAAGATCCGCTGCCATAGTAACGCTAACAAAATGGCTGATTAGCCATAAACCAATCCAAACCAGTATCTTGCAAGCTTGCACCATCAAACATCATCATAATTCTCCAGAACATCTCAAGAACATCACATCAGCTGATACAGATGAGACCACAAGAAAACCAACCCCAAAAGATATCCCTGGTGTAGTATCGGGTTATTTTCAGGACATTTTGGAAGCAGAAACGTCTTCTGCCACTCAATCAAAACATGTCCAAGATACGTATAAACCAAGACCAAAGCCACCTGGTGGAGGAGATTCCACAATATCTCCTACCCTACCAAGCCAACTTATTGGGGAACAGATTCTAACCACGATGCATCGAGTCACAAGCTCATCTGATGTAGAAACAAGTATGAAGACGTTAGACTTTTGGGCATGTCTGTTCCAACTCCATGTGCCAGAATGCTGCATCTTTACAGCATGTACCAACAAGGCAAATGAACAAATCAAAACAGTTCATGGTTCTGAACCAGCCACCACAATCCGAAATCTTTTCAATGAAGGAAAACTTACCCAGCAGGTATTATTGAACACCATTTCTAATCCTTCATGTGAAGCGGCAGAGTCTTTGAAGCATTGTCTCGATAACACAGGGTGTCTGCGGTTGATGCTTAGTATGCTGAATGATAGCATATTGGTGGCCCTCAGAGTCTGTTTTGTATTGAAGGTGTTGCAGGGAGTGTTTCTTGCTGCGGGTGAGTCATATGGTTGCAAGCAAAGACAAAATCAGATTGTGTCGGATAGTGATGTACAAAGTCATATCATTACCAAACATGCTCTAGACACTCCAGACTTCAAAGACAATCAAGAGTTTGAGAACAAAAATGATAATCTAGACTTAAAAGACAAGCAAGACATTGCTGAGAACGCTGCAATACCACATCCAGGTGGAACCAGTGGCTCGGATATTCCGACAGATCCAGCTGCCTCCACCAAATCAGACGGACAATTCCTGGACAAAGATAAAACGGATCTTTGCACGATTATTGGAGACATCAAGTATGATGCTCCATTTGAAGAAGTATTTTCAAAGTTTATGGATGTGGATTTTGAGTTGACTAAGCAGATTATAGACGCTAGAGAGGTAGACACTTTAGATTCAACGTTAGATGATATGATTGAACCGAGTGAGGAATGGGGTTTACCGGGAGATGCTAATGTAGACTGCTATTAAAGGTGAAGGATCCGATCACATTCTCATCCTCCCAGAGCTCACAACCTGAAGTAGCACAACTTTTGATGTCAGATAAAAACCCATATTTTCTGTTTGTCAATCCAATATGTCACCTCCAAATTCTGTAAGTTTTTTGATATAGCAAAAAATGTAAAATGAAAAAATATTTTTCAATGATTTCTTATGTATTTACATAACAGTCTCATCCCCAGTGTTGCATACTTTCTTTTGCTTCTATGAATAGTAAATAAGAACAAACTTGAGGGGTTAAACCTCATAAAATGAATATCAGAGGTCAAGATCAATCAGTTAAAAGTAAAATATACCCATGTTGAAATCGGATCCTACACCTTTTAAAATAGCTTGCTTCAACTTTTTGTTTATTTTTTCGAGATTTGTTCCTTTTTTTTTGTAATCCTTATGAAGTTTCACAGCTGAGACATGTTCTGGTTTGGAGATACCAGTGAAAAAGTGCTAATTTTTATTTGCTCAGTGAAGTATAATTGAATATGCCAGTACAAGAACAGCCCAACACCACCATTTTGGTCAAACTGAGTTATTCCCATCAAATCATTCCTACCACAGCAGGCTTCCTGTGGTATAAAAGATGAACCCAACTCTGCATTCTAACTGGACTTATGTAGGCAAATATGGTCAAAATCTATGGAGTTTGGGCTTTCTTAGACGAACATTGTAGTGGCATGGACCCAAAATGATAGACCTAATTGTCTAATTTTCACTACATTCTTTGCTGATTATTGCATCTTTTACTAGTGAAACATACATATTTTGTTATGCCATTACAATAAAACCCCAACTCCAGCGATTGAAATATCCCCTAGTGTTGCCATGGAAACGCAAATGATATAAACCTATATACTGTCAAATTGTTTTAGTTATTGAAGTTTCTTATGACAATTAATTGATTGGTTGAGCAAATCCTATAAGAAGATATTCATTTTTTTCTGTATAACTCAAAAACAACTTTGGTGGAGTTAGGGTTTTCTTGTAATAGCATATTCAATTGGCAACGGAAAAAATATATGGGTCAAGTATACTTGAGTTCCCATCCAAAGATTTAGGGTTTAGGGCTGGTGTTTGGGTTATCAAAATATTTTAACGTTCTTTTATTTTTGATTATCGTTGTCGATAATAATAAATACTGCCCCCTATAGTTGAATTTTTAAAATTGACCTTCTCAGGAGATCTAATGCAAACTCCAAATTTCTTTTGATTTATCTGCAATCTAAATATGGTGTGAAAGGAATGTTTTACAAACCAAATCTTGGGCTCTTTCTAGATATTATAGCATCAATAGATATGTTTAGAGAATAGCATCATACCCGAGATCAACAAATAAAATAAAGGTCAAATTTTTCTCAAGGTTTTGATCAAAATTTTCCCGATATCTGGTAATTGTTATCTTCTATCATATGAAGTGTAAATCATCCACAAATAAAATTTTGAAATTTTGTCAAATGCCCCTTTAACATGGATTTGTCACATTAAAATGAATCAATACAATACAACAGACAAACATGTTTGTTATAGCCCTAAAATGCCATTTCCCATTAATAAAATATGGTGTTAAATGTGGTTATATCAATTCCAAAATGGCCAAGCACCATCAAAAAGGTCAATCAAAAAACAAATACAATTTTAGTCATGACAAGCCATGATATGGAAAAACTTGTATGCCAGAATTAACTTGAAACTCCTCAATCACATGAATTAGACAAGAGCGCATATACCTATCATCTTTTAAATCGCTTATGCATTTTAGTAAAATATCACTTACCCATTGAGAATTCTTAATTTAACTTTCTTTTTTTCATTATGTACTTTTCACTCATAGTATAATGAAGGGTATAAAAGCTATAACGTTCAATCAAGACAATGATCTGAGACTAGAGAGTTATTCTTTTACACAGTGCTTTTTTCTCTGAAAATAAATGCCTTGACGATGGGTTTTACTTGAAGAATTTTGTTGAATTCTTGCAGTGATGCTTTAAAGGTTTCAAATACAAAAAAAAACTTAATACAAAAAGGAATAGGCCTACAACATATAATACTAGGGATGTCAATTAGTGTAGAAAAATCCGTGCTTGGTTGAAATTTTTGTTCAAGTACCTTAACTTTAGACTCCTCAATGACGGGTTCAATAATGTTTAAAATAATTAAAAATGTACCTGTATACAGGGAGGTTCTTTTTAGTTTTCAATCATAAAACAAGTATATTATAGTTGATTGAATGTTCGTATGTTTTCATAAATGAGCAGCTCCGTGTGAAGATGGACCAGTGGTTGCCGTGCAAACACAAATTAAGCCCTGTTCTGCGGTATAGCGCGTTGTACAAAAATGGAATTTCGTGACGTGATTCACTCCCTTTTAGGCAAAATCTAAACTACTATTTTAAAGGAGATTGATCCATTGTTCCATTTAAGAAGGACACTTTTTAAAAACCACCTCTTGTACTTCACAGCAATCGTTTGAAACCCAAGACCACCGCTCCGGTCGGAGATCTCCCAATCCTGTTGCAATTCTTGGATGACACAAGACGTCTCCGAAAAAGTGGCCTGCATCATTACAACCGGTAGATATTCGTGATCAAAATGGTTCATTTTTTAACTTCCAACAACGTATGAATCACTTGAAATCGCGAAATGTCCTCCAAACCCCGGTCCAAACCCCATACTCCGACGTGTTTTATAAAAGTTTTTGACTGATTTACATTATATTAACTTTATATCAAGAGTATTCCATAAAATTTGTCCTGTTGTGCATGATCAGAAAACTGTTTCTTTGTTTTATTTTGTTGATACTATAATCTGAAGCATTTCTAGTTTGATACTTATGAACTTGGTTATTTTTAATGAAATAGTCTGAAAATAAACTTGGGAGGCGCATTATTTAATGTTTGTACATAAAAATACCTAGTTCTAGTTTAAATGCATCACATATGTTTAAAACATGTGTTTTTTTAACAGTGGTCCAGAGACCTGTGTGGGCTCTGTAGTGCTCACATGAAATCATTCTCATAGCCCATTTTCATAGCCCATTTTTGTAATTCAATAACTTTATCTAAATATAAAATCTAAATAGGTTTCACGTGTATTACCCCATTGCCCAAATGAGAATACCATAATTAATGTAAGGCAATAAAAGAGTACAATATAGGGAATGTAAACTATACTCTGGTACATAATGTTTTAGTTTAGTAAGCATACCAACATTTCTTGATTTCATTTCTTTGTTTACCCAATAATTGATTATGGAAACAATAATAAACTTTAACTTGATAAACTTGAGATGGTGTTGGATTGCGTCAATATATTTTTCCCAAGTCAAATTTTCGTCAATTATAACTCCCAGGAATTTAGTATGTTACTTTTTGTAACGAAACAACAAAACGTCGTTCAACATAACATTAATTTGTTTTAACTTTGTTTAAGATTTGTTTTGTATGTCAGAAGTATCTTCTGGTGGTTCAGAACTTATTAGTTAAATGTGTAGTTCCTAAAACCATGTAATTTGTTTTGCTGGCATTTATAGACAGTTTATTTTCTCTAAACCAATTTTTTATCTCGTGTAATTCTTTATTGATTTTACTCATTATGAAGTGATGTCTGAATCTGAATACAACAAAGTAGTATATTCTGCAAATAATATTATGTCAAAAAGTGAGGTGCTAGCTATTATATCATTTACAGAAAGTATAAATAATAAAGGTTCCAAGATGGATCCTTGTGGGACGTCTCATGTTACATTTGAATTCAGAATCACAAGATTGATAACGGACAAATTGTTTTCTGTTTTCGAGATAACTCTTAAACCATTCTTATACAATTCCCTGAAATCCATAATGCTCAAGTTTATGTATTAACATGACGTGATCAATGGTATCGAAGATTGATACGGCAAGAAAAATACCGAGTGTACCTTCGTTTAGTTTTACAGACTTTGTTATTTTGTCCACAAGTTCAATCATCGCCATTTCAGTTGAATGGTTGGGTCTAAAACCAAATTGTTTTTTTTTATTTAATATCATATTCTTATCTATAAAATCCATACACTTGTGCACGAATGTCTGATCTGGAAGTTTACGTATACAATTTCAGGCCTTCTCAAATAGCGGCCCGCGGGCCAAATCCGGCCCGCGAATTACTTTGATTTGGCCCTTCGATTGCCTCTTTGATAGAATACTGAAGTATATAAGAAAAGCATTGAGAAAGGTCGTAATTTGGCCCTCCAAGATGTATTTTTGAACTGCAGTGGCGTTTGTCCTTAATGACCCACCCAAAAAATTTAATTGAGAACCCCTGACTTAAATCAATACCGATAAGATTTTCTTTCCTCCTAGAATAATCTGAATTCAAAAACAGTCCTTAAGAAAAATATAGGTCTTTTTTAAGTGAATGTAATCGATTAAAACTTTCATTAATTTTGTCCAGGCGTGAAGATAAATTTGAGAAGTGAAACTCTGAAATATGGTTGTTGTTCAAGCAACACTTGAACCTGTGAAGGTTTAATTGTCTCAGGTTCAGCTTATTACAGCTCAAATCAAGTGTTTCTATACGTCTCAAAGTGTCGAAAATGTTACTAAAAAGACTAGTTATGTTGTTCCTTTTTAAGATAAGTCGTTTAAGTCACTCATTGTCAAAACAACTGGTATCAAAAAAACCAGTTATACCACTATTTTCCAGGAAAAGGCCTGCCAGATAACGAAACTTAATAAAATACTCTTTCGGTATGTACCCTAAATGGTTTCCAGATAAACTTAATGTTTTCAATGACACCAGTGATGAAGGTCAAGTCCCATTCTCAAATACTGCATCGTGCAAGTTATTGTAATCCAATGTTAAGTATACCAGCTTATTAAGGATTCGAACTTGTTTACGAATTTCAGTAAGCCTGTTGTGCCCTATAGGTCTAAACTATATATATTTTCTAACGAAAATAATGCGGCGTCGGATAGATATGAAAGTGAATTGTAACTCAAATTCAAAGATTCTATAGAATTAACTGTGGATGAACCTCCTGAATATGAAATTGTTTTCAAAAGATTGAATGATATATCAAGTATTCTTAAGCTTGTTGTTTTCTCAAACAAAGTGAGAGATACTTCTGTGAGTCGGTTTTGCGTCATGTACATTTGCTGAACATTCAGTAAGGAATCGAAGTAATGCGGTGGAAATGTGGATACGAGATTAAATGACATATCAAGATAGTTAATTAAACTCATGCAGTGACTTGAACAACTGCTTCGGTATAATACCCCTGGACAAAATCGAGTACAAAAATAGTACAACATTCCTAAGGTGCACATTTGGAACATAGTTATAGTACAGTTTTAGTACAAATATAGTACACATTTTTGTAGTACTCAAATTGTACTTAAATGATGTTCCAAATGTGCACCTGAGGAATGTTGTACTATTTTTGTACTCGATTTTGTCCAGGGACGTAAACTAGAATTAGAAAAGAGATTGAGCTCTAAGAGACTTACCGAAGTATTGAACGTCTCAGGGTCGAAAAATTCTAGTTATGAAGAGCGATAAATTCGGTATTTTGGACGTTCCTAAAGAGTGCTGCTGCTATATTTGTGAACTGATTATATGACAAGTCAATATTTGTTACATTGACCAAAGAATCAAAGACTGATTCTGGTAACCATGCAAGCTCATTGAACGCCAATTTCAACATTTGAAGCTTTCCTTGTGACAAAAAAAGATTACTTGGGAGCATCCTTAATCTATTGCTGTTAGGGGAATATTACAATCTAAGTTCCAATGGGTCAGCGTCTTAAGATTGCGATCTAGTTGAAGTGAGATGGTTGTGAGATTTCCTAATAACAGCGTAATAATGTCAAGCGCTATGATACTACGGTGAATAGCGCAGTATAAATACTGGATATTATTGTTATTCAAATACATTTCTTCGAGTTCGGTAGCATTTACAAACAGGTCTTCCGATAGACTAACTATTTTGTTAAAACTAAGAACGAGATACCTTATTTTCTTGAGATCATTTAGAATTAGTGACATTGAAAAGATGTTGTTCTTTCTTAAGGTTATTGTTCTTAGCTCAACTGTCGAGGTTAAGATATTGGTTGGAAAAGATGTTAAGAAGTTCTCTTCAAGTATTAGTAGTTTCAAATTTGATAAATCTTTGAATACTTTTTCTGACAACGAGTGCAGTAGGTTTTTAGCTAAAGACAATCGTAACAGGTTTCTCATACCAAAGAATGCGTCTGATCCAACATCACGTATCCTATGAAAATTAAAAGCTAGATATTTAATGTTTTTGGTATAAATTAATAAGTCTAATAAATCAATAGTATCAACGCTTCTTACATTCTGACCACCTTTGTCTTTGCAATTGGAAGATAATATTCTAAACTGTAAAGTTTGAACGCAGTGCAATGGGGATTCATATACTAGAAATTTAAACCATGGTAACACACCTTCAGCTAAACCAAAAGACAATTGTAAAAAGGATGGAGGTTTAGCAATATCAGCAAAATAATCAAAATTGCTAAGAGGTAGTTTAGTTTCGGTTCCAACCACCCTAGAATTTATCTCAGTAGTGTTACACACAACATGAGATACATTGTTCTTGTTACTGTCGAAAATTCATTTTAATATTAATGAAGTTTAATTGAAAATCATTTTGAGGCAACACGACAATGCAATGTAATTCGTCTGGTATTATGAGAATGTATTTCGCATCATTTGCATCGGTTTTTAATTGTTTGATGTAGATGTAACTTTCTACTTTGTGATAGAATAGTAACTCGGTGACTTGGAACAATGTCGGTGAGGTTGCAGGAATGGTCAGAATCCAATGTTTACCTGTTGAGACATGAAATTGAGCTGGAAAAATACCTAGGAATAATTGCAAATACTGCTCAGACGTGAGACATGAATCGTCTAATTCATGATTGATAGGAGAACCGATATGGTAATTATAATAGCTTATATCAGGGATATTTGAAACACTGAGTGAAAGAGTAATTGATGAATCACTTATTGAACTGAAAGTTTCTGATGAATCACTAATGAAACTCGCAGTTTCTGATGATTCACTAATTGAACTCGCACTCGTAGTTAATAATGAATTATTCATTGAACTCAGAGTTAACGGGAAATCGTTCATTGAACTCACAGAACAACAAACAACTGTTAAAATAAATTGGTCAATAATGACTAAAATTAGAAATTCAAATAAACGTAGTTTATCCATGATAAACGGAGACGATAATAAATGCATTTAACTTAAGAGGTCTCAGTCCATGTCTCAAAGTTACCGTCCTCATTTGTTCTTCATTAACGTCCCCAGTTCAGTGTACATTATAACGAATCTGTTGTGCTGGTTGTTTTGCTGGAAATCTCTGCAAGTGAAATTTAACATATCAATTCCTTTTATCCAAAATAGACCCTTCTAAATGCATGCATTTTTGCACAATCAACGGTCCACTGCTCGCAATGAATGAAGAACAAACACTCGACAACATTGCTGTGAGACTGTACTATTACTGTTCTTAGGGTCAGTGAACTCATGTGCTACCGTACTAAATGGAATATTTCATGAAAAAAAAATCAAATAATAATTATTAAAAATGTGAAGAAACATGAAAAATTTGTAAAAATATATGTTTAATAGATAAAGTACTTAAATAAAGAAAAAATAACAATGAGAAAAAAGAAAAACATGAGTGTGAGAAGTGCGCTTGCTGTGAGATTTGAACCCACGACACCGAAATTATAGTGTTATTATATATAGGGAAATGGGTTAAAAATCAAATAAAAAAATGCTAAAACTGCGACTTTTTAAGGGGCTTAATGCTGCCGCAGAACCTCCTTCAAGAGGAGGTTTTTAACTCATGTCCCTACCTTTCATTAAGCCCCTAACTTGTCATCCCGCCAACCTCAACCACTGACAAGTTGTGACTATCACGTGCTCGATAGCTAGCATAACCAATTTGGACCCCTACATCAATCTTGTTTGCAGTCCAGCGACAGCTGGGCATCAAAAGTTGGACTTGTATTACCTTTGGTCACGACGGGTCATCCTCTGACGTCAGAAACCTGCACGAATCTCATGTCAGCATGGTCAGAGTTTGTTTCGGACTGGCCTCGCTGCAATGAAACATTTTGTATTTCTTGCGAAATGTCATGGATTCAACATATATTTTCCAGATTGAAAAGTAACCTGTTGGTTCTTTTATATAAATTATGCCAACAATTCTAGAATTTCATCCGTTACAGTGAATAATAGAAGAAAAACCAACACGCTTCGCAAAAGAAAAAAAAAAGAAATTTATCAAAACGACTGAGGCAGGACTCGAACCCACGATCTTTAGATTTAAAAAACTCGCTCCATAACCACTAGACTATTCAAGCCGACGATGTCTATGAGGGGAATTTAAGATTATATTGTGATTGATTACGCATGCGCAACTTCCAGTACGAGGTATTTATATAATAAATGTCCAGTACACAGCAAGCAGTCGCGTGGCGCAACTGTGTTGCTTTGAGACCCCGAATCAGGAGATCGTGGGTTCGAGTCCCGTCATAGTCGTTTTGTAAATTTATA
>JXSR01S011638.1:30472-42051 GCA_000969725.1 Ophiothrix spiculata
TAATAATAATAATAATACACACCATTTATAGAGCGCCTTATACAACTGTTTCAAAGCGCTGATGTCTATTATTACGCTGCCGTCAGGAAACCGTCACAATCAGTTCGCATTCACCTAGGAGTCGCTGGCCAAGCTCGCACCCTACCTGCACTTAGATTGTAATGTTTTCCATAACAGCTTCCCAATAACGCTCGGGTAGACGAAGCAATGAGGATTAAATGCCTTGCCCAAGGACATAACCCGTTGGCCGTAACAGGGCTCGAACTCACGACCTTCTGATTCGGAGTCCTGCTCTATTCCACTAGACCACACGAGCTCCACAAATCAAGCAGAAACTAATGTTTTTTAATGGATCGTTATTACATACCTAAAACTGAATATTCAAGAAAAGAGCTGAAAACCATCAAAATTTGCACAGTAGAGCTTCAAATAAGCTGATTTAACAAGTTAAAAGCTTAAAAAGTGTAATAAAAGAGCTGAAATCAGCTGAAAAACTTAAAAGTTTCAGGTCTGTTATCATATTAATAAAACTGAAATCTTTGCTCTTTAGATAAGAACATCACAAATAATATCAATAACAATTTAAGAGACGATCCATTTTTTGTGTGTATGAAATTTGTCATCAAGTATTCATTAAGATCAATTTATTCAAATTCTATTAAATGATGTCAGATTACAAATTGATATAAAAAACTGCCCTTCAAAGAAACATATTCTCCTGATTAAAGTTGAAAAACCTTTTATGTTACATACTAACTGGCATTTCATGTGAATACGGTATCGAACACTTATCCTATACTTCAATGCCAACCAATTTTGTATGCTTTGATTATGTTTGCCCTGCACAAATTACCAGTATCAACAATATCTATCCACTTAATAGTAAACCTTGTAGTTATCATATCCATCATATTCTGACAACGTCCTAAAACACAAGTCCCCTTGACTCATTTATTTTTCAGATTACTCCACTTCTTATTTAAATCTTCACACTTCTAAATATCAAAGTGAATTCCATTGAGAGCATTAGCTGGTGATGAAACATCACACTGACCAGACTCATAATGGTTAGGTCTTCTCAGGTAGAACTAAGGCAGAACTGTGATCACAAAGCAATAGTGTGTGATGTAGGTTTGTGTTTATACTCAATAATATCATTTTGCTAACAAAACACCAGGGAATAAAAACATAGTATGCCAAGTTTAGAAATAACACTGCTCTTTGAAAAGGAAAGAAATCCATATTTCACTCCTCTCAGCACAAGAAAAATGATTCCTTGAGGTGCTTACATTACAAAAAATGCAATCTGCATTAGTTTAAAATTACCACTTACGTAACAAATATTATATTTGTATTCACAATCATGCATCAGATAAAATGCATTGTTTCAAAAGTCTATGCAAAGCATCAGTGGAAATAAAAGGAATTTTATTATTTGTTACATACAAAAAGCACTTGCAAAACATCGTTAATACTTAACAAGTCTAGAAAAAATCCTCGTCTCCCTCTCAATTTTATACATTAAACACTTTGTATGCTATTATCAACAATACTTATATAGGATTTATCCTTACTTTGGGTAAAATCTGTAAACTTCAAGATAATGATCACCGGACAAAGAAAAACAAACCAAACTCAGAGTGAATGATCTATCGATGAGAAGAAATATCATAGGACTTTTATCCAATTCTTTCAAGTTATTTCCCTTTGCATGCTTCATGCCATAAATGTTGCGACAAAATGTTTTTTTATGCAAGTTATTGCTACAGCACATTTTATTTCCATTTTGAAAAAAAAAACTAGAAAAATCAAAGCAATGGTTACTGCTCTTTGAAACAGGAAGAAATCCATTTTGATTCCTGTCAGCTACACTACAAAAGTTAATTTCTTCAGTACAACATCATCTTTGATGCAATATTTTAGTTTTCCTATCACAGCAAAGCAAACGGTCACTGCCCAAAGGCAAAATGGCTTGACTTTCAATACAACCATTTGAACAGAAAGCTCAGATTAAAACATTAAACATGTTTTTAAAGGTAGCTAAAATGGACCAACTTTTATTCTATTTCTTCAATCCCCTGCTTTCTAATCCCGTAAATCCCGTTTATTAACCACTACTGAAAGCAACATGCTCATTAAATCATCTATTACTATCATGTATTCTAATCCAAACAAATATAACTTCAGGCAGTAGATTGTAACTGTATCAAGCGATAGAGGTAATAAATTGCTTTGAAGCTGCTGAAATAGTGGAATCAAGCAGAATGAGCTGGATTAATGGACTGTTATTACTCAAACTAAACTTGAATCTTCAAGAAAAAAGAGAGAATTTAATTTCATTTTTGTGATATTTATCATTAAAGGTCACTTGAAGTCGATTCATTCATTTTCCAAAATACAAGATATACATAGATAAAAAAAATGAAGGCAATCAAACAAATAGAAAAAACTTCCTACAGCAAAGGTTAGTAAAACCTTATTCTTTTTAAATCTTATTGAGAAAATGTATCTTATTCAGTTTTTTCAGCAGTATGAAATATTTGCTACAATTGTTAGCCAACAGAAATTACTAGTATCAACAGCATTTATTCAGCTAAAGCTAATACCTACAATATAAGACTCAATTTTCATTTCTTTCATTCTAATAATATCCCATAATGCCAAGCTTACTTGACTCAATTATTGATAGATCACTCGATGTTTCAGTCAGATTTAGACTACAAGCGCATGATACAGTCTTCTGCTTATACTAAATAATAGTATCATTTTGTTATCAAAACACACAGGAAATGGTAATACCATACACTAAATTTTGAAGTAACAGTGCCCAGGAATACGAAAAAGAACCATTTTTATTTCTATCAGTTCAGGAATAGGATTCCTAGAGGTGCTTGCTTTTAAGAAAGAATGCAGCTCTGGGGATAAGGCAAATACACAAGAAAAAGAAAATAGGTAACCAATTAATTTTGCATTTTATGCAATATCTCAAAAAAAGTATAACAAAATTGAGGTGAAATGTTTGATTTTTAGTAACAAAAATATGAGGTTTAATTTAACATCCAAAATGTACTACTCCCGGTTGAGCCCTGGGGATGACAATGAGATCAGATCCTACACCTTTAATTAAAACTGCACAAATGCATTTTGTATCAATGATTTAATGCAGCATAACCAGTAGTTTTTTGACTTGTTAGAAAAAATCAAAGGTTTTCAACTAAATTTAATGCATATCAAGTACAAAACTTTTCTACTCTTTGAAACATGGGAAAATCCATTGTCCTATCCTTATTGTTAACTTGATTACCCTCATTACTAAAAAAAGGTATGTACCTCATACGGGAAAGATCATTCTTTAAAACCTGAGGTTAATCTCATGAAGATTTTAGTATTTGGTCTTATCAATATCCAACGTATACAATTAGTGATTTGTTAGGTGAAGCAGGTCAATTACACAGCTAAAGTTCTGCAAATGACAGACTTCTGTCAGGATCAACTATTGATATGATAAAATTATAGATATCAGACAAGAACAAAAAACAGCAAAATTGTCCTTTATGAACTGAATGAGAAACTTAAATCCTGGTTTGAGATGTATTGGGAATAACATATTCATAAAATGTGGTATTATTAGCTCTGACATATGACATAAACCAGGGGCGTCAGAAGGAAAATGAAAGTGGTACGGCCACTGGTAAATAACTATAGTTATCGAAAAACCAGGAAACAAACCAAGCCCCATAAGGCAATAGTTACTTTAAAAAAATATGCACAGTACTTACTTTATGGTTATTTATGCCAGAACAATAATAAAACGCATCAATTTACATTGAATTATTATTTTTGTCATTTTTTGGCTGAAAAGTGGTGCGGCAAAAGCCCACACGGCCCACAAGGTTCCGACGCCCCTGACATAAACAAAACCAAGCAACCATAAAGCTGCTATGAAGCTACTGTGTTTTGCACTATACCTAGGGAGCAAAACCCCATTTTAGGGGTAAAACTGCAACGAGAAATTATTTTAATGTGTCCTATCTATTTGAGTTCTATGGATCATAGCTAACAACACTAGGGCGGACACAAAATCAGTCACCTGCACGGGACCCTGCAGGAGGGGGGTAAAAGTCATTGCAGGGGGAAAACTTCAAAATTGGTCAAATTTTGTTTTAAACCATTCTAACATGTTCCTCTCATCATAAGGAAGCAGAACAAGTATACTTTGACCCATATCTGATGAAGGGTTTTTGAGATATAACCGAAAACATGAAAGGTGATTTACAGGGGTCACATGTTGGGCCTATGGGAGTCAACAATTTTAAAAGTGTCGGATTTGTTCAAAATGGTCTCAAATTGTTCGTCTTGCAAAACTGTCTACATAAAGTAATATTTTCCAGCGTCTTCGATCAATGATTTCTATGGTATCAAGAAAAAACCATTATTTCCAATTGGTACAAATACATGAAATAACAAAAACTTTATATCGACCTGTAACCATAGCAACGGTTGATCATAAACATTTGAAAATATTACTTTGTACAGACAGTTTTGCAAGACAAACAATTTGAGACCATTCTGAATAAAATCGGACACTTTTAAAATGTTTGACCCCATAGACCCATCTCTTGACCCTTGATTTGACCTTTCATGTTTTCGGATATAACTCTTGAAGCATTCATCGGAGATGGGTCAAAGTATACATTTTCTGGTTCGTTATGATGAGAGGAACATGTTAGAATGGTTTTAAACAAGATTTAACCAATTTTCAAATTTGCCCCCTGTAATGACTTTTACCCCCTCCTGCACGGTTCCGTGCAACAGAATGATTTTGTGTCCACCATAGTGATGTTACCTATGGTCCATAGCACCCATCTAGATAGGACACATTAAAATAATTTCTCGTTGCAAGTAAATCTGTTTTGCTCCCTAGGTACTAGCTACATCTTATTATATCTTTGTGAACTACATATGCATTGTGAACCTGCAAGCAACCAGGGTATTTCCCTTCAATGGATGTGCCGTATTGCATGACATATCTTGCCACAAGTGGGTCAAAAAACATCTGCTGGTATTTCACTTCTTTAGGCTTGTAAAATAAAGCCCAATTGCTTCAAGCTACTGAATAGATGTTCCAATTTCAACTGGTAACTGATACTTTTCAATAAACCCTGGGATTGCAAAGAGCCATTTATCAGTTAAGAGTAAAACTCTTACACATTGTGCCATACATTTGCAGAAAGTTCACTAAGCAGTGCTGATAGAACTCTTACAATACTGACTTTCTTTATCAAAACGGAGGTAAGGTCATCTTCATGTCTGTAAAACAGATTCATGACATGGTTCTTAGGCATCTTTGATTGAAGATATGTTTCACATATGGGTTTTATCATGGATTGAATGTGTATATTATTAATTACCGTATTCATTCCAATAACCGCCCTGGGCCCTTAACAAAGTCATTTGGCATGGGCGGCTATTTTTGAAACTGATAGGATAAATTCTAAGTATACACAACCATTTTCAAAGCAAGAAATTGCCCTTAATACCACAAAAACATCAACAAAATTAAAATAAAGATATATTTTGTTGGAGTTTATCACCTCAAATGCATGGTAAGAACTCTCTGAGTGCAACTTATTGGTACCAAGTTTCACCCACGAAACTTTGGTGGGCGCTTATTGGAGCATGGGCGGTTATTGGAATGAATACAGTACATGCAATTTAACATTTCTTAAACATACACGAATATGCAAAAATGGATTGATTTCTAGCAAATCAGGTCGACAGTTGCGCTAGAAATACTCCTAGGAGACTTAATTCTGTATTTGTCAATGCTGTTGCATAATAAGGCCAAAAAATAATTGTTGTGTTGCCCTCAAGTGGGATATCTGAAAAATTGAGTCGGTCGGAAAATATATTTTTTTTTTTTTATAAAGCACCCAAAGAACCAAATTTGGGTGCATTTTCCACTATTTTCAAAATATTTTCTCAAAAAACACCCAATCTGAGCAAAATTGGGTGCTTTCCCGACCCTAATATTTTTTTTTTTAAATTTTTGAATAGGGTCGGTCGCTGAGGGCAACATAACAATTTTTTTTTTGGCCTAATGCTTGATCAGCATCTGTGAAAACAGCAGTTGCAATTAGCCTTTTGAAAGTCTAATGTACATTATTAAATCTGTGAAACAGACTTGCTCTACATTCAGTTTGCCATATGAGTCTAGACATACATATGGTTCTAACAGGACAGATGTTGAGTCAAGAATTCATGAAATGGTTTGCCTTTTATGCCTCAAAACAACAGCAGTTTTTGATGAGGTAAGTATAATTTGATTTGATGTGTGTATTGTTGTTGCTGCATATCACTATATCAATTTGTTCAATGCAAATAATTAATTCACAGTTAAGTATAAAACACATAGTACCCTAGCTGAAATTCAGAAAAGTTTCATGAAACATTTTGAGTTCAATGTATTAAAGCCAACAAATGAAATTGTTTGAATCCTGTAACAAACATGTTGGGAAGGTCAGTAGGTGAAGAAAATATTATAATTATATTAGGCCTAAAAAAAATTGTTTGATTGGCGCAACCCGACCGACCCTATTTTTACTGCCGACCCTAAATATTTTTATTTTTTGAGCATGGTAAAAAACTTCCAAATCCCAAATTTGATGGGAATCGATTCATGGGGTCAAAAGATATGGCTTGCAGGACATTCAAAATGACAAAGATGTGTTACAGAAAAAGTGAAGATGTTTTTGTAAATGTGTTGTATATTTTGTGTTCTTGTATGTGAAACATAGGCTAGACTTTCAAAAAAAAAATCTGACCTACCTACCCTATTTTTTTTTCTATGTTACGCCAATCAAACAATTGTTTGGATGGCCTTATATATTAGGGAAGAGCATTCTGCGTGGTCAATGTGAATAATTTAATATGAAGAATCAAGTTATTGGTAAAATGGTTTATTTTGGAGCACTTTTATCAGAGATGATGGGGTTGCAGGAGACACAAATTTATATTTACCTATTATTTTTTTACACTATATTGATTTATTATAAAGTGTCATGACTATAAAAAATAGAAAATCATTAAGTGCGACAATAGACAAAAATGGAAATAACCAAAGAGAGGAATCTGGCCAGGAAGTGACACACCACAAAAAACCTAACTTAAACTCTGTATTACAGGAAATCTCTCGGGAAAAATCTACACCCGGAATCATTATGATGAATATCTACACATCAGAAAATCAAATAGGCTGATATCTGCTAGTCTCCAAATTCCTCATAATTTTTAACAATCACCTGAAAAAAAAAACCATTTTGAGAGCAAATATTGGACTTACCTCCCCATCTTCCTGTGGTGCTCCCTTTCCTATCTTTACAAGTTGTACTAAGTGGCTCAAAGAATTTCTCCCATCCTTCCCGTGCATATCGCCATCCTTTGGATTCTAATATTAAAGTTCTCTCTGTAGCATAAGCCACAATAAAACAGTACGTGACATGATGCACCTGGCAGCCATACCCGCATCCTTTATTTAAGTAGCACACTAATTTCTTGGCTTTATTGCAATCTTTTGGATTCTGAAAGAACAAAACAATGATTTAAAATTGATTAATTCATAAGCAATTACAGTGATAGAACAAGAATATAACATCATTCAAAACATACACCTGTCCTATAAGCACAAATACATTCAGTGATGTACTGATGTAATATTAACCCTTACCCTCCTACGTACTACAAAGTACTACAGTAAGAAATCAAGAATTCGCCTAAGTCTGAATTTGTCACAGACGGCGGATGTAAATGGTCAGGCAATTGCTGCCCTGGCAGGCCACGCTCGGTGGCTTGGCATTGCTAGACATTGGACTGCAATAGTGGGTCAGGGGTTTGAATCCCAGGGGGAACTGGGGGGAAGCAGAAATTTTTTCATAAAGTATTAAGACTTAAGACTGTGTTTAAGCGTGCGAGAGTAAGGGTTATTGAGCACCATCAACGTGTAGTACATATTCATCACTTAACCCTTACCCTCCTATGTACTACAAAGTACTACAGTAAGAAATCAAGAATTCGAATACGTCACAGACGGTGGATATAAATGGTCAGGCAATTGCTGCCCGGGCAGGCCACGCTTGGTGGCTTGGCATAGTATAGCTGGACATTGGATCGGGATAATGGGGGTCAGGGGTTCGAATCCCAAGGGGGAACCGAGGGGAAGCAGACATTTTTTCATGACGTATTCGGATTTAGAATGTATTTAAGCATGCAAGAAATAAGCATGAATACCATCAGCAATTGCTCTGAATTGTATATCTACTACATTTAGCTTTTCTTTATTCTCTAACATTTGTACTAGTTGATGACAAATGCTGCCACATTATCTTAATTTATGAATAGCTAATGCGCATATGGTTTGTTAAATGATCCTTTCTTAATAAAACGATAGACTGTGATGTTTACATTTTTTGTTCATTTTATTTTTTTCAGGTTTTAACATATATGACTATCCCTATTGTTTAATTCTGACCTATATAAACCTAACATAAATTGCAAATTTGGAAGCAAAGAATCATCTTTTTTTCAAGAAACTAACAAACACAAAACAAATAACAAAACAAATCAAACAAACTCTCTCAATGCTGTCACATACACATACTATTAAGATATAGTTTGATATCTTACGCCACAAAAAATTTCAAATTATTTGACATCCACAATGAAATTGACCGAAATTGTGAAAACTTCCCATGAATATATTCGAAAAAGTTTACATTGCAGCATAACATACCAGCTCATATAATCGTAATTATTATAACATATTCCTTTTTTACAAACAACATCATATAAGTTAACATTGACACAGAATCCAAATCTAAGGTAAGAAAACAAAACCCGTAATTGAATATAAACTCAGTAATCCACTTTCCTCTAAGGTTGTTTTCTTTGGTTTCATATGATGTAAATTAGTAGCATGGCTTGTATTTGAAGTATATTATCATTACACTGACAAACTATTCATTTTTTATTTGAGTAGCGAGCAATCTGTGATTGGAATATGTGTTTACTTTGCCTGATTGAATGTAAATTCTGTGTATAAATTACGATTGCCACAGTTCTATACAAACCTAGTCAACTACAAGAATGAAGTTCTGAATATAAACTTCTTACAAAACAATCATAATTGACTAAGAAAAATAAATGATGAATATTGAATCTTAAATAAGATTTCAGATTTAAGTAAATAAATAAATAAATAAATGAATAAAAAAAACAAATAAATAAATAAACAAGCAAATGGAAATGAGCTAAAACTTATCTCCAAAATCTCTAAGTAGAAAGATCAAAAATGTATGGGATAGTCAAGTGATTAGTCGTTTTATAAATCAACAAGTCATCTATAATATTGTCCTGAAAACCAAAACATTTACTTGTATATCTTCTCCAAAATCCACCAAATGGTAAAATAAGTTTTGAAAATGTCTCCAAACCATGCAGACAGGAGCAAACTGTTGTGTTCCTTGCTAAGGGTAAAATCTTGACTTCCTTTTCCATGCCGTTCGATGGCCTGAAGACACCACGAGATGAACACCTTGGGAATGCCTATCGCCATTTGAAGAAAAACACACCAATTATGTCGACCACATTACACTGCACTGCCTCCAGTTGCAATCACATATTGTATTCTGAACACTTAATGCATGTATGTACAGATATACCTTCATTAATCAATCATACCGTCTCACCAATATTTATATTTATAAGAAATACATTTTACTTATACCAGTTGTAGTAATCGGATTTATTAATTTTTGAAACGCAAATGCTTTTAGCAGTGTGCCTGGCACAGATTTGTGGTGTTAATATTCTTTCAGACCAAAACAGTTAAGCCTTCAAAGTGTGCGACTTGAAATTGGTTGACCTACATTTAGCTAATTTACCTTACCCTTTTGCTTCAATCCAATTTATGATTGACAGTTTTAAGCACCCTATGTAAGTGCAAGTCTATCATCTGAATCAGTGATCATGCAAAAATACATGCAATTTAAAACTGCAGTTTGTGAAAATTGTAATTCGTATTCAAAATTCATCATGTGCCTCCATCCGCTCCCAAGAACCTGCTCTAGATATCCAAACATGCTATAGTCGCGTGAAGAAAACCTTTTCACTGTTACGCATCTTGTGCGCCCAGGTTAAAGTTCACAAGCAATTTATGCAATACACGTGAGCACGGGCGATTTGAAAGTTCTGTTGCTGCATGACTTGATAATCGACTTGATTGGTTTGTTGTTCATGCACGATGCGATTTGATCCCGCCCAGAATGAAAAGGTTTGTTTCAGATGAGTATTTACCAAGTCACCATTTAAAAAAAACTGGAATGGCTTTAAAACATGTTGACTATTACAATACTGATAATAAGAACATGTAATATGAAAGCGCACACTCTGGTAAATGTATCAATTATATGAATCAAAAAGAATTCTCCTGTGGAACATGGAAGTACGAAAGTAAAGCTATCACAAAGCCAATGAGTTTCAATTTTTACTGGGGCCGTGCGAATTCAAATTATACAAAGACTTTGTCTTTGTCATCAGTTTTTGATTATGGATTCATGTATCCAACCCAAATTACTGATACCTGTGGCACAATTACAAAGATGACATAATCAGCAAATGACATTGACTTTAGTCTTCTAATTCTATGTCAGACACCAATGTCTTTCTTAGCAAAAAAAAAATAAAAATAAGCATCTGTCTTTAAATAAATCGCTACAAATTAAGCTTGAACAGACTCACACATGCATGCTGCAGGCTCAAGTTATTACAAGTTGCTTACATTTATTAAGTCAATTTTCTTTGCCTGAAAATCAATCATACAACTGCCTCTTTCTCGCTGACCTTTTCCAAAACCAGTCCTTCAAGCACTTTACAGAGGCCCAGTACTATTTACTTGTCTTTAACCTTACATGTTAGTCTTACAAGAAGTTTTCCTTAAAGATGATTTATGAGATGACTTCTTATACTTACAAATCACATGTCGGTAGTGTTTGTTTTCAATGCATATTTATCCCGCCCCCTCATGGGACCATTCTTAGCACTTCCTTAGTAATGTGTCAAAAATATTTGCCTTGGTGTATACATTGATCTAATGGCTCTGACTAGCACCTTCAATATTTCATTTCATTGTTTTTCATGCGAAAGCTGATATTTTAAACCCAAAAAAAGTAGATGAAAAAATACAATTTTTACGCTTAATAACAAATTAATTTAACAACCATTTATGTTGTTTCTATACTTCATAAATTAATAAGCTATCATAAGAAGTTTAAAATGGCATAGCTTATTTCTTGATCTAATGGCTCTGACTAGCACCTTCAATATTCCATTTCATTGTTTTTCATGCGAAAGCTGATATTTTAAACCAAAAAAGTAAGATAAAAAATGCCATTTTCATGCTTAATAATAACAAATAAATTTAACAACCATTTATTTATTTATAATAATCGGCTGAAAGCCAGGCTAATCCCAATAGTGCATATGCATTAAATTCAAGGGACGCCTCCGGTGTGATAGACAGAATA
>JXSR01S011639.1:8965-19914 GCA_000969725.1 Ophiothrix spiculata
AGCCATTGACAATATAGATTTCACTCTTTGGTTTCATATACATGAGAAGTTAGCAACTGATAGTCCTTTGAACATTTATCTGCCAGCTAGAGCGTTTTTATGAAAGCAACCAAAGACTTGTTCAATCAATGAAAAAAATCAAGTTATTTCTTACCTTAGCTCCATAGTAAAGGAAGATAAATTAAGAATGCACATGAAAATCGTAAAAAACTCTCATCCAAACTTAATTTGAAACCATGTGTGTCTTGAATGCTATGCCTATATGATTGTATGTATGCTGGTTGGTAAGTTGTGATGTCGATTTCAACTCCTATTCTACTTGAGTACTATTTAACTGCATTTAATTTAATACAATGTATTTACATATCTTCTAACATGCTAATGCACTGGAAGTGAAATTTCAACATATTGCACAATTATTTTCAAATTAATCTTCTTTTTTCTCAACAACCTCTATAAGATCTATATGCAAAAATTTTGATTTCACATTAACATTGTGCCCTATTTTTGTTTTGCTTGCTGAATGCCCTATTTGTCTCTGTGTTGTCTCTTTTGATACATGTGAATCAATGCGCATTTGTGCAAATCAGCTCATAATATGAATGCATATATGCTTCTTGAATGCATAAGTTTAAATATACATTGCATCAATGCTATTTGCCAAAACGTATATCTATGACCTCCTGAGAAATGTTTCTTAATATTCTTCAACAGACATGTTTGTGATGGTATATTATTATTGTAGTCGTACAGTACCAGCTTGATGTTTACCTTTGAGTCTAGCCTCACCACCAGGCATAGCCATGGCATTATATTATCATTTTATATCACTTTCAAATATATCAATCTTATTACCTCTTCAGCTTCTACTAACGACATTATCCCACCTGTAATATCTGGCTGTCCTGATAACATAGTAGAAACCACACCACCAAATGGAAATTTCATTCAGGTATCGTGGACAGAACCTACAGCTACAGACAATTCAGGCTCCGCAATCCTAGATTTCCAGAGTCATAGCCCAGGAAACTTCTTCCAGGTTGGTGCACCCGTTGAGGTCATCTATACCTTTTCTGATCCATCAGGAAATGAAGCTACTTGCAGGTTTACTGTAACAGTCACAACTGGTAAGTCTCTGATATTATTAGTTCAGATATAGTTTAATTAAGATAAATACATCTGATGATTTAAGCTGGTTTCAGACTTGCCTCTTGTGTGGTCGTACGACAAGCGTGACGTCAAACATTTAAAGTGCACAAACCCGACCTTGTCGCATCTCCTTGCCGTATGACAAGCCGATATATCGATTACAATATTTTGAGTTGGAATAAATTCAACTTTTCTTGCGACAGACCATCGCGGCAATATGCAAATGTATCATACTGCAATGCGACAATTCCAAATTGCAAATGTTTGGTCGTGTGCCGCAACGTCGTGTGCCGCAACATCTTGTGCCACAATGACAGCTAGTCTGAAACCACCTTTAGTAATGTTTGTTACTTGCATCATTACATTAAATTTGCCCAACTTGGGGAGCTTTTGATCCAACATGTTACTTGACTTTTTTAACCGGGAAAAACAGGGGCGCTATTGGAATGAGTTGGAGGCATTTCAATACAACTGCTTGAATTCCTGTAAAATACATTTATATTTCAATGTTCAATGCATATCAAGGCATTAACAGCAGATCACAAACAACTGTAGTGCTGACTACTTGTTGCCAAGAGAAATGACCACCTGTTTTGAAACAGTAAACCTGTTTTAAGGAGGTAAAGAAACACCTTATGGGAAATCCAAGCAACCATGACAACACAAGGAGAAATGAATCACCTCACTGCATGGGAATGTGCTTGGCAAAGTGCTTCTCAACAACAAAGATCTGTAACAATGTGTCCCTTTTCCAAGCTAAAAGGATATTGATTTGGTTATACTCCTATATCAAAGTATAGGATGTCATGGAGCACTTTTGGTTGGTTGCTGTTGTTCTGAATAAGGGGGCTGGCATTTTGTTTGGAAGGGAATGGGTCCCAAATATACTAGGGGTTAAGTTTTTTTTAAATAAAACAGGGTAGGGTTTTAAAATAATTTCATCGAAAATAGGTGGGGGTGGCAAAATAGCATGTTGGTTTGAAGAAACAAGTTTAGAATTTCATGGTTAAGAAAACATGAAGTCACACCATTTTGGGTCCTATTTTCAAAATATTCCTTTAGCCTGTTGGAATTAGGCGGCACTCATTGGCAAAAAACAGTGTAATATACAATGTAGAGAATTAGATGGCACTATATCAATACATTAAATACTTTATTGGATGGCATTCAAGTAAAAGCTAAAAATTAGGATAAAATTAATATCTTACATGATTTTCCTTTCAAGGTGACACCGAATAGAGTAAATTTGATAAGAGTTGAGTATTTGTGGCTCTTTAATTTGGGCACTTCCTGAGATTGAATGAATTCTGCTGTCTTTTCGACACTAGTGGATTGAACTCCTGGCTTTATTATTCTATTCCTGTCATAACAGGGAAATAATTCAGTTATGAAGGTCAGTTGTTTTTACAATGTGTTTAACCTATGACATATCTAAATGATATTCAAATTGTCTTTGCTCTGATTTCAGGAACGCCAACACCCTGCTCATCCGCTCCATGTCAGAATGGTGGTCAGTGCCAGTCTATCAACAATGGTAATGCGTACGTCTGTACTTGTATCAATGGATTTACTGGCAATAGATGTCAAACACGTAAGTGCAATTTTCAGTCAAGTTTTGATACTTAAGGCTACAGTCCCGTGTTTACTGTAAGTTTTGGCCAACTTAAAAATGTCCGATTATCACAATTTTTGGTGTACATAAGGAATAGAGTCCCTAGTTTATATATAAATCTTAACTAGTGATTTCACGTCCACGATCTACTTCAAAATGGCGCCAACAGTTTACTTCGAAAATGTTAACGTTATTTTAGTTAAAATTGCAACATTTTAATCATTTCGGTTGACTCGATTTTGTTGAAATTTTGGTAGGTTGAACTCCAAAGATTCACAATGGAATTATGCATGTCAATGCTCGTGACGATTATGAACAGCGTTCGTAATTATGGTTGTCCGGTTGTCCGGGACAACCAGATTTAGCGCAGGACAACCTAAATTAATGCTATGGTTGTCCGGCGGACAACCATAATTTTTCAAAGTCAAAGAAACATATTTCTTAGCATGTTTATTTCAAAACTAGAACCTTTGATAAAATTGTAAAAGTTTTGAGCATTTTCATCAATTCCCTAATCGCCGTAAAAAAATATGACTTTTTATCATTTTGCTGTTGAAACATATTGGAAGTAGGTGTCTCATAGTTGTCTGTGGGCTTGGGAGACCTTATTTATTTATTTTTTTTTTTGCTTGTTAGTTTTGAAAAGCTACGTCAAAAAATTTTGGGGTACCTTTTTGAGTCTGGCAAAGCGCCTGACGGACAACCAAATTTCAGACGGACAACCAAAAATTACAACCTGGTTGTCTATCGGACAACCATGTTTTTTCCTTAATTCGAACGCTGATTATGAATATATGGGGTATTGCACGTATTTTTGCACACCTAGTTTCCGTTGACCAAAATGACATCAAATTTCGAGTTATCTTTTATCAAAGTTATTTTTAATGACCATGAACATTTCTCATCATACTCCATTAAGCATACATAGGTTTTTTTTAGGGTTCTAGAGACGCTAAATTTAGAAAATAAACAATTTTCCTGACAAAGTCTGATTTCTACGTCAGAAAATACAAAATGGAGATATGACACATTTTAGATTTCAATCAGTCAGTTTCATGTGTCATGCATATCATATCAAGCACAATGTCATGCATATCATGACAAAAATAATATTATATTAGATAATGAAATTTATACTCACATCTGCAGTCCAGAATTGTTGGAATCCTAGTGTATGCATTATTTCCGATATTAGGCGTTGTCTACCTTGTGTCTTGTGTCAAATTATATACACCAAGGAGCCTGAACACAACGCCCAACTAATATGACTGCAAGCAATCAAAAGCACCCATCGACCGTTTTCTATTGTAAGCGCGGCTGTAACAAAACCAATTTCCCGCCATATTACACCCAAAACCAAATATACTATCAACCATGACCTAGTTATTGAAACTGCAACAGGTCAAGGAAAAGAAAAATCGAGGCTAATTAATCTTCTTGGTTCATACTAGCTTACTCGGGTTCATAGCATTTAACGTTTCCTACTAAAACATGTGTATTGGCTGTACAACGACAAAATTGGGAAAGTTCGTCGCGATTTTAAATGCACAATAATAATCATGGGTTATACAATATAAATTGCATTTCTATTCAACATGCTCAATGAACCACTCTCAAATTAAAGGTACAGGAGCTGACAGGGGCGCACACGTTTGAAATCAGTGGGTTTTCGTTGTGATAATTAATTCTGTCAGCCCTGTGGCCACATGGCCACGAAACGAGTGAATTGGGCTTTTTGAGGGTTGAATAGTGATGAATCTACTAAAAACTTTTAGGTTACAAAAATGGCCATTTTCTAACAGTTTTTTTTCAAGCAATCTGGCATTTAGTTCAATGTTCTTCTAGATCAATTTTATATTTGACTGTCACCCCACTCCCCCTGCACTTTTCACTGGGTTTGTACTATATTTTATATAATCACCTACAATACCATAGGTCATTAATTTCTGAGGTAAATAAAGTACGTAATGACTCTCGCTTAGTTACAGACAACAAATAAAATTGTTTTATTTGGATAATTAGTTAAAAAACATGTTTTAGGTGATTTTTTTCACTTTTTGTAATAATCATTGTATTAAATACATGTCTATCTTGCCAAAAACGTTAACATATTTTTATCGATCATGCCAACCAAAGATGGACTCCCTCAACCCTTAAATATTAGATTATGTTGCATTTTGATTTCTCCCGATTAACTTTAGAGGTCTTGCATTCATTGCATTTTAGGCCACTTTTTCTTTTGTCACTTCTCAGCAACTTTTATTTCTCTTCATGAGTCAATAAGTTGAAACTCTCAGAAACCTAAAAAATAAACAAGAGATTTGATTAAAATATGAATTCTTAAAGCTATGCTCACAAGAAAATAAGTTAATGTTTTTTTATGACTTTACAAGAAAAAAGGTCATTTATACTAAAATTATTTACATCAGGATAACTTAATACAGATGGGAACATAAAAAATAGTGCGTGTGTAGGAAGATATCACTGATAATGCAAATCTCAGGATGTTCATGCAATATGAAAAAGACTTGTGTTTTGAAGGTTTTAAACACAGGCATGTAGGAAAAATATCCTTTGGCTTTGCAGCCATCAAGTAAATAACTGAAATGCTTCACAACACATGTAATGATTTGCTAATTGCTGTTCTAATTACAGCTCCCACGCCAGCACCCTGCCTATCGGCTCCTTGCTTGAATGGAGGCCAGTGTCAGTCTCTCAACAATGGCAATGCTTTTGCTTGCACTTGTATCAATGGATTCACAGGCAACAGATGTCAAACACGTAAGTGCAAATGCAATTTTTAGTCAAGACAAAAGGGTCATTTATACTCTAATCATTTACATCAGGATAACTTAATACAGTTAGGAAATAAAAACTACTGTGTGTCTAGGAAGATACCACTGATAATGCAAATCTCAGGATGTTTATGCAATATGAAAAATACTTTGTAGGAAAAATATCTTTTGGCTTTGCAGCCATCAAATAAATAATAAAATGCTTTACAACACAGGTAATGATTTGCTTTTGATGTTATTACAGCTCCCACACCAATGCCCTGTCTATCGGCTCCTTGCTTGAACGGAGGCCAGTGTCAGTCTATCAACAATGGCAATGCTTTTACTTGCACTTGTATCAATGGATTCACAGGCAACAGATGTCAAACACGTAAGTACAAATGCAATTTGTAGTCAATTTTTGATACTAAATATTATATTATGTTGCATTTTTGTTTCTAGGTTTACTAAGAGGTAACACAGTTTTTCAAGTTGATAAAAGATACAATTCTTTCATTCATTGCATTTTAGGCCACTTTTAATTTTGTTGCTTCTCAGCTGATTTCTATTTTTCTTCTTGAGTCAGAAAAATCTGAAACTGTTATAAACCTAAAAGTATAAAAATAGAGCTTTGGTAAACTAAAAACTATTAATTTTTTTAAATATTATGCAAAGAGAAACAATTTATTTTGCCTTACAGGAATTAAGGTCATTTATACTCTAATCATTTACATCAGGATAACTTAATACAGATAGGAAATAAAAAATACTCTGTGTGTAGGAAGATACCACTGATAATGCAAATCTCAGGATGTTCATGCAATATGAAAAAGACTTGTGTGCTCAGTTCAGGAAGTTTTAAACACAGGCATGTAGGAAAATATCCTTTGGCTTTGCAGCCATCAAGTAAATAACTAAAATGCTTCACAACACATGTAATGATTTGCTAATTGCTGTTGATTTAATTTCAGCTCCCACACCAGCACCTTGTCTATCGGCTCCTTGCTTGAACGGAGGCCAGTGTCAGTCTATCAACAATGGCAATGCTTTTGCTTGCACTTGTATCAATGGATTCACAGGCAATAGATGTCAAACACGTAAGCGCAAATGCAATTTTTAGTCAATTGTGATACTAAATTTTAGATTATGTTGCATTTTGGTTTCTAGATTTACCAAGAGGTAACACAGTTTTCAAGTTGATAACAGTTACAATTCCTTCATTCATTGCATTTTAGGCCACTTTTAATTTTGTTGCTTCTCAGCTTTTTCTATTTTTCTTCTTGAGTCAGAAAAATCTGAAACTGTTATAAACCTAAAATATGAAAATAAAATTTAATATTATGCAAAGAGGAACTCCTTTTTTTGCCTTACAAGAAAAAAGGTCATTGTTACTCTAATCATTTACATCAGGATAACTTATTACAGATAGGAAATAAAAACATACTGTGTGTGTAGGAAGACACCACAGATAATGCAAATCGCATGATGTTCATGCAATATGAAAAAGACTTGTGTGCTCAGTTTTAGAGGTTTTAAACACAATCATTTAGGAAAAATGTCCTTTGGATTTGCAGCCATCAAGTAAATAATATAATGCTTCGCAACACAGGTTTTAAACACAATCATTTAGGAAAAATATCCTTTGGCTTTGCAGCCATCAAGTAAATAATTGAATCGCTTCACAACACATGTAATGATTTGCTAATTGCTGTTCTAATTACAGCTCCCACACCAGCACCCTGTCTATCAGCTCCTTGCTTGAACGGAGGCCAATGTCAGTCTATCAACAATGGCAATGCTTTTGCTTGCACTTGTATCAATGGATTCACAGGCAACAGATGCCAGACTCCACGTAAGTCTTCAATTGATTTTATTCCAGGTGATAGATTCATTTGTAACTTATTCTGTCTTTTATGTGTCAAATCAGCCTTGTAATGTTGATGGAATATATCTGCATCTAACATCTCACTAATGTACGTGTCTGAGTTGGGGATTTTTTGGGCATTTACTTTGTGTTTAATATATAATTACATTTGTATATGTCTTCTTGGAATTATTCTGCATTTAGAAGCAACATTCTGGCAGGCTCTACAATTGAGGAATGAGAGTCACAAAGTTTATAAAGTGTATACCACTACCAGTACCCTTACAGTGCAAAATGCACTGCAACCACACCGCAAACAGATAAAAGGAATCTGACCTTAGTGGCCCTGGGCTAATCAAGTTCCCACATTTTTGAATTTTGATGTTTTATAATAAATGTGAAAAATTACTGGATTCAAAGTACAATAATGAAATTTACCTCCAAAATTTATTGTTTTAGCCATACGTTTTAATTATGTCCCAGGGATCTTTGTAAAACAAAATAATTATACCCCCTCAGTCAACCAATGTAGCCCTTTAACTACCATTTTGGTATGTATAAGAGTGCAATGCGCTGTTAAAGTTTTCACAAAATTGAACCTAACATACTATTTTAGTCTATGTAACAATTCACCATGGGAACATTTTTGAAGCAATCATTGTTTAATAAGCTTTCATAATCCCAAAGTTCATTGGGCCTAATATCTTGCTTCTGTTACGTTGCCAGCACCTGAAATGTATGTGCTACTGTTTATAACTCTTTTTTTTGTAATATTTTTGGGCCAACTGTCTTGACTTTTTACATTGGCAGCACCTAAATACTTGTATTGAGCACATTTTCAATGTATTGTGTATAACCCTTTAAATTTCAAACATGTATTTGTTTCATATTTCTGAAAACATGTTCTGTGTCTATTTCATGCAAATAAGCTGCGTTTGCATTAATGTTATAGTAGATTTTGCATATAGAATACAGACATAATTAGGTACCCCCTCCTTTATTGAATTTATTGACAGATTTTGTTGCCAAAAATAGGAAGCATTTTAACAGTAAATTTTGGCCAATGGCACTCTTTCTATCAAGATTGTATATTGAAGAGTGTTTGTTCAATGTGTCAAATGTCAGATAGGGCAACGAGAAGAGACATGAATAAGTCATAGATTTAAGAACGCACAGCATTAACACTGTCACCAGATTTGTCCATCATTGTCTGCCCCCACCCAGAATATGGGAAACTGCATAAAGGGTACATATTACAATCTATCTACCGATAGGATATGCGCTTGAAAAGGCCGAAAAAACTAAAAGGAATTAAGTGAAATGATTTGTGATTATCTACCTGTAGCGAATCATGAGCAGTTTGATCTAAAAATCCAATTATTATTATTATAATTCCTTGATTCCAAACCAGATATCTAAAAAAATCAAATATATCATTTGTATATCAATACATATTAGAAAGTGATAATAACCAAAATCATCCCAAAATGTACAAAGTCTACTATAGCATTATTGGCTCAAAAATGAAGCACAACATGCTGATATATTCTGTATAAATGTTCTAAAGTTATATTTGTCTGTCTGCATAAATAACACACCATGATAACAGCTACTGACACTGAACCGCCTACGATTACAAGTTGTCCAGAAGACATCACAGTAGAGTCCGCAGATGGGAACTCGGTTCCAGTGACCTGGACTGAGCCAACAGCCACAGATAACTCAGGAGAAACACCAGTCTGTACAGGAACAAGTACATCAGGAGATACGTTTGATGTGGGCTCAACATTGGTGACATACACATGCACAGACACTGCTGGCAATAGTGTTATGTGTTCGTTTAATGTCATTGTTACGTGTAAGCATGCTATTTCTAATTCTAATGTTTGGTTTCAATGTATGCTGTTTTCTTGGTCTGATATTTCTACACTGCACCTTTAGATCAAAAAATAAAAAATGTGCCAAGGGATATGCATTATTGTTTTTATGCTTGATTTTCCCACTGCATGCCAGTGCTAATAAGCTACTTTTCGTGAGTGGTGTGCATTTTTAAATGTTTATTTATTTATTTGTTTCATTTACACATATGGAACTAACACAGTATGCACATAAAATGGGTATTGGTCAAAGTTTGTTATCATTGCCAATTTACGTCATGCACAGTGATAATCAACTATACTTTGCACAAAACTTATTGAAATCATAGGCCTACCTAGTATGGTTTTTGTTTGTTGAGTACATTGTTCAATAACTCCATAACACTTGTACAAACTGTTTTTCAATTGTTATGCACAAATGGTTTATCTAAGTTACCATATAAAAGTATTTATTTTTAGAAATTGATTGACATACTGAACATGATGCTGATGTAAGTTTTTTACTAAAGTGTGTGATTTTGGTCAAATGTTTCATTTCTTTTTTCTGTTTTTTTTTTGCTCATGATTTTCTTAAACATAACTAAATTTTGCTTTTGTAAACTTCTGAATGAACTGTTTTACCTTCTTGAATCTTTTATAAAACATATGTCTAAGAAGGATTTTCTCAAGAAATTTGATTTCTATCTTATTTTTTGAAATGATGCCAAAGTTACGATTTTTTTTCATTTTTCCTCTTTTCGTCTTTGGTCTTAACTCAAACAGAAAAGACAATCTTAATTCAGCTCTCAATGCTGATACTGATTTAATTGCATGTATACTCAGAGTGCCTTGTGTTTCTTTCCTCAGCTGTTGGTCAAGATCTCATCCCTCCCGTGATTAATGGATGTCCGTCGAACATTGTTATGTTCCTTCCATCTGGAAATTTCATGCAAGTATCGTGGACAGAGCCCACTGCTACTGACAACTCAGGCACTGCTACCTTGGATTCTCAGACTCATAGACCAGGGAACTTCTTCCAAGTAGGGCAACCAGCTAATGTCATCTACACCTTTGTTGATCCATCTGGGAATGAGGCTACTTGCAGGTTCACAGTGACTGTTACGAGTAAGTTCTTTATCAGTTGTCCTTTTTCAGATAAACAATTTTGCTATTGTATGAATATATTTTGTAGAAGGCTGTTAGAGAAATTTGCCCGGGGGGCCACTCAGATTTGGAGCTGTACACAACCGCATAAAAAAAAAACACATTAAAAGGGTGCTTTTTTCACAATCAAGCATTTTCGTAAAAAGGTGTGTTTTGAAAATCGTTTCTAATGCGATTAGGGTCTTCCATGTCCAACTTTCTCCACATCCTTTGTATTAAAGAGTGAACTGCCCTGTTTGAAATCCCGATCAGATTTTGGGATTTTTTTATATTCCGCTCGCTTTTGTTAACTTTCGATTCACGAGAGTTAAGTACACGTCGCACGGGTGTTGAATGCTTGTTAAATGCACTGTAATTTTTATCAATATCGGTTTTATGACAACTGAGTATAAAGCCATTAGGACGTGCACAGTTTGATGGTATCCATGTTGCTTGAAATAAATGATTACCAATTAAATTTTAAAAATGAAATATGTTTGATCTTCTTTCTTATGGTCTTGGCTGTGACCATGGTGATGGTCCATTTCATT
>JXSR01S011639.1:38295-49128 GCA_000969725.1 Ophiothrix spiculata
TGACATCCTGGCCAGGAATTGATAGAAACCCATCTCACCTAGCCAAAAATGCTAAGTATAATTCTAGGGTATGTCCAAATCAAATGTGCAATGTTGGCTCCTTTTATTATCATTATCATCTCTTTCAGGATCATTGCTGACAATATTGTGCCCATAAACCCAAGCATTTGTCTCCAATGCATTTTTGTTCACATTTTCTAATGCTTGACATGTTAGACCTTCTAAGGACCATAATTGTAATTCCATATTCCATCTGTTTTCCTTGCAGCTTCAACTGGAGACATTGTAGTCAGCAACTGTCCAAATGACATCAACATGGTGGCCAACACTGCCTCCTCATTCTTCCAAGTTGACTGGGAAGAGCCCACAGCAGTTGACACTAGAGGTGGAACCATTGATGTCCAAGCTAGCCATACCCCACCAAGGTTCTTTAATGTACCTTCTACCAATGAGATTACGTACACATTTACAAGTACTTCTGGGGCTACTGCTACTTGTGTTTTTGCCATCATAGTAACAGGTAAATTATCAGACATGGAGGTTGATTAATTAGTAATAATTCTTAAGTTCTTTCAAACTTTTTTACAAATATGTTTTAGAGAGATTTTCAGAGATTGGTCATAATCATAACATTCCTTAGCTATTTTGGTGATTATTAAAATATTTCTTAGCTGCTTTTTCCCTTGTTGTATAATGAACAAGAAAACAGACCTGTGTTTAAAGTTTCAGTTGATCCTGATCAAATGGAAACAAAATCATCTGTTCAAACATTAAAAATAACTTAAATCATTTTCATTTTAATATTGAATTACTATAGTAGTAAGCTTTCCAGACAAAGAAAAAACTCGGAAAGTGTATAGACATTTGGTTCGATCCTTAATTAACATTTCATTTGACCAATCTATGAATGCCCTTTAATAGCTCTTTTAAGTTTTGCTACACTCTAAATCCAAAAGTAGCCTAGATAATATTTGAGTAACCCTTGCAAGTTTTACATTCATTTTTACGCTATCTTGTTTTGGTAAAATATATTATTTTATAAATGTTTTTGTTATCTATAAAATCAAACATGTTGTTATGTTTTGTCAATGTGTTCTTGAACCCTTGTGAGACCTTGTCACCTGATGTGTATGTACAAGTGTACACATCCAAACAAATATGATAGTTGTAGCAAGTCTGGATTATGGCAAATTGTGTTATCTTTTTTTTAAAGTTTTATCTGTTAGGCATTTGTATACACTCTGAAATCTTAATCATAAGAACATATCAGCAGTCAATTGCCTGTGCCTGTTACAGGACTTAACCAGAAAAGTGGCATCACTACTAAACAATGGTCATTTTATCACATTATTTTGTGTAAATCAAAATTAAGAAACAAATTTTAGAATATTTAATATACGAAACTTCATTGATTGATTGTAAAGAACTATTTCTGGTATCAAAAATTGAAGACCATACATACTCTAAATGAGGATCTGGAATATCTTACCGGTACTTGGATATTCATGAAATGAACATTACACTTTACCATTTCTGTCATCCATATTTAAAAAGTATAATCAGGTGTAAGTTTGCCATCTTCAAGAAAATACTTGATATTGAGTATGTTTTTGTTAGAGTGTGTATGTTGATTTGACACCTATCCATCCATCCATCCACCCACCTACAGCTCCTAATGGCCAAGATACCACTCCCCCACAAGTCAATGACTGCCCCACAAGTTTTGCTGTAGAAACACTACCTGGTGATACAGCAGCTCTTGTGACATGGAGAGAACCAACAGCAACGGACTCCCAGTCTCCACCGGTGACATCCACGAGGAGTGACGCCCCAGGCAGTATCTTCCCACCAGGAATGAACGTTGTCACCTATCAGTTCTTTGACGCAGCTGGAAATGAGAATACCTGCACCTTTATTGTTACTGTCACTAGTAAGCCTTTTCTTTTAGTTTTGTTATCTTATTTGTTTATCTTCATCGTGTACGTAAAATGTATGCTATTTCTCAAAGTTGTTTTTCCTTTCAAATCGTGTCCTGTATGCCACTCTTAACGCGCGCGTTAACAGCATGAGCGTAAACAATCGAAATCGACAAATCACACTCTGCAAATACGTGCGTAAATAAGTGCAACGGTACGCAGAAGGACTTAACAACAAGCGTCGGAAAGAAAAACCCCGCGAATGAGAGAAAAACAACTCTGAGAGAAACTATAACCATCATCACAGCTCTATCAATACCCATTCTGGTAATTATTGTCTCTTCTAAAGAAAAAATATGCTTTATTGCCATTTGAATACTTCTAGAATGATACAAAATGATAGGTCTGTAGTTGTAAATTGACCATTCCTTAGCAACCAGTTGAGATGCATCAACTCAAAGTAATATCAGTAATTATATTTTTGTAAATTTATGAACTAGTCAATATGCTGATGAACCGATTGCACATAGGTAAAAACAACATTATTTATCATTATTTATATAGCTGGTAGCTTGTCAAATGCCACTACTGAATAGAACCAAAAAAACAAGACATTTTAATGTGTGTTCAAAGGCATAAAGTATGTTTGTTTTTTCCTTTTTGTTCTTTGTATGAATTTATAACTTCATACTTTTCTTATTTGTCAGGTCAGTATGTCGCTTTAAGATTTGTTTCAGTATTTTTCATGTGAAAATATTTGTATGTGTATCCTTATCACTATTTGATAATCATGCTGAATACTTGACTTGCATTTTTAAAGCATGGCTTTTCGTTTAACAAAATTATATACACAGAGATGGTATACTCTCATTGTGATTAAACATAATTTAATATAATTGTGCATAGTGTCAAGGGCTGCAGTGGTCAGCAAACACCTGTGCAATGTACAGTATATTAAGGCCTCATGGAATTACATATCAGGGAGGCATAGTCAGGGTCGTACGAAGGCATGTAAGCTAAGGGGGGCACATTTACCGTCACAAAATTCATGTTTCATCCGGATATATTTACCGTCAATTTGTTTGTGATGCGCGCAAAAATGTTGATATTTTCAGCCAAAAATCGATATAAAACCTTGCTATTTGTGCTAAAATTGGCTTATTTTGACTAAAAATTTGCGGGACAGTAATATCAGTACAGTTAAAGTAGTAAAATATTGTCCCGATATTTTGATATTTGTCCCGCCAGCGTTCCCGATATTTGGGGCCAGGGGGGGGGGACAAGTGCCCCCCCTGTTCCCCGCTTCGTACGGCCCTGGGCATAGTGCACTATTATAAATCATCTATGTTTATTTATCTATTTATTGCATCAAAAAGTGTATGAAATGAGCATTTGAATGTTTCTAAATTGCCAAAATGCAGACAGCAATCAATGTGTTGCACTAAATCTTTGATATGGGTAAATATAATCTATTGGTGAGCCAAAAGAAAATAGATAATGATGATTTCTTGAGAATTGCTTATATGGCATGACATTATGCACTGCTGTGTGCAATCACTGCAAAAATGGTCACATTTGGGGGAAACTGGATAGAGAAAAGAAAGCAAAAATGATGAGTAAAAATTGAAAATGTTCTTACTTCAAGTTTCTTTGTATTATATTCTTGACTCATTCCTTCTATTTTCAACATTTTGAAAAGTTTCGTTTGAATCTACTGGCTTTGTGTTCAATTTTAATTTTCTCTTCACCCAGTATATAGGTTTTTATTGTTTTTGTGAATGAGCACTTAACCATCTAAGCGAATCTTATTGAAACCTTTACTGCACAAAACTTTAAACTTCACACATTTCCTCCTCAAATATACCCTACATTGCTGTAATATACCACACTTTCTTCCTTCACTTCTTTCCCCTCATTCTATTCCTACCCTTCATCACACACAGCTGAAAGGGACTCAACACTCCCAGAAGTCCAAGGCTGTCCAGGCAACTTTGTTGAAAGAGCCGCACCTGGAACCACTACTACCTTGGTGTCATGGATCGAACCCATAGCCACCGATAACTCTGGGGCAGTGTTTACGACTAGCACTCATAGCCCTCCCAGCTTGCTATCTGTGGGGTCTACCATGGTTATCTATACATTCACTGATCCATCTGGGAACCAAAACACTTGCACCTTTATGATAACTATCATTTGTAAGCTTATAAGTGATACATTCTGGTAAAAGATGCCTGAAGTCAAGATTAAATATTTTTTATTGACATAAGGTATTTACACCCTGTTGATGAAAGCATTTCTACCATAGTTATTTTTTTACTGGAACTTTGATTGGAATATGGATTGGGCATATCAATACAACCTTGAAAAACAAACATATTGAAAATCAGCTGTGCCTTTTCAAAGTAACAGTTGACAAGAAACAAAGTCTAGAAAAATAATCAAAAACTACTTTATCAAAATGAACTTTTACTCAGAAAACAAGAACATTAAGCATTATTACATCACTGAAATGAAATACAGTTTTTATCCAAACTATGAGGTTGGCTTATTTAATGTTATGGACTATTTGTATGCATTCGAGTGTTAAATATATCCCAAATTCTAAATCGTTAGTAATCATTGAAAAAGTATTCAGATTTATGAACTCTAATAATATGCTTTTTATTTGGAAAGGGAACAGAGCTGTAGCCAATGAAACATATACAATTACGACATATATAATTGTTTTTCAACATAAAACCATTTTCAAAATTTGATATTTCAAACTTACAAAAACCATAATCTAATAATAATCTCAGCGGCATATATAGCAGAGACTCGAAGGTATATTTTGCCAGAATGATGCATTTTTTTCTTTTGTTTTCAATTCATATTAGGAATAGTACATGCTTTTTACTTTTTGAATCTTAGGGTGTATTTTTCAGAACTTATATTAGAAGCCCATTTTGCCACTAATCCATTATCTGTGTTTCTGAGATGTGTTGATATGCAAGGATAAAGTTTAATCACCTTTGTGAAATTTTTTTGTTCAGTAAAGCTTAATTTGCTTCATTCCATCAGACACTTAGCACATCATGGACTTTATGGATAAAATATATATTTTACCTTATAGTTGTATTTGTCACTTTGCTGTCTGCCAAATGACTCATAAGCAGGTCATCAAAAAATTATTTTCTTGTAGTGCACGAAATCAGTATATTAAAATGTTAACCCTATTTTTTATTGGCACGAAATTGCTTTTTCAGGCTGTAGCAACAATATCTAGATATGTGAAATCAAATACAGTGCTCAGAATGGTTGATCTATGACCCCCAAATAGAAATACATTCTTTTTACCCAATTTTTCTATCTTTAAAGCATGATTTAATGGCTTAAATGGCCTGAAACCATGAGATTTTGTCCAATTTTAGGCCAAAATTTAGCTCAAAAATTGGGACAAAATGTCATAAAATTATGAAATGTTTATCAAATAAAACAATTTCTTTTGATTTGAAGTAATAATTATACTGGCTTCCTCAATAGAACCTAAAAATATATACTTTTTGAACATAAGTAGCCAAAATACTGACTTAGATTTATGAAAAATTAGTTTTAAACAAGAAGCTCATTAATTATTCATGAGCTTATTGGCATATGATTTGCATAATTGATAATGCATTCTCATTTTCAGAAAGCTGAATGTCCAAGCTATCCTGTGATGTGCCACTTCCAATACCATTACAAACGAGTCTCATTAAAAACATGCCATATAGTTCCTACTACCCAGTGCACACAATTCATGCCATTTTGGGGCGGGTTAAATTAATAGGGTTAATATTGAAAACAATGCCTAATTTGTGCCTACAAATAAATGAGAAGATTTCATTATTTGCACCAGGCTACAATGTGCCAGTGTATGCAATCTCAACTTTATTGCGCTTGGAAAATTTTACATCAAGTACAACTAGCTGTTAAATTAATTATTTTGCCTTTTTTGGTCACATATAAGCAAACAGTTTGATTGAATTCATGCTAAACAAAAGAGCTCAATTGCAGAGTGGCAACTCTGAATGAAACAAAGACTTGTACGACTGCCACAACTACAACAAAAAAGTGGTAGCTACTCAGAAAGAAAAACCTTAACAGGTTACATTATGATGTTAACTAACAAAACTCATTTTCATTGGTGTAAATGCATTTAGGGGTAAACTAACATTGCATCTGATGTATATATCTAGATAGAATGAATTTAAGCAAAATATTTCAATGAATATTATATTGTGAAATTTTGAACTTTTGGTCACTACATTTTTTTCAGAATTTTCAGCTGAATTCCTTTACTAATTATTAAAAGAAGCAGGATTTTGTGTGGAAATTCTGATGGATGTCTTAAACATAAGTTGTGACCAAAAAGGCTTAAAATTCACTTTCTCATATATTTTGTTTTTTAAAACAGAATATGATAATGAAGGATTAATTCATAACACAATGTGAATATTCAGCTAATTGGTTTTTTGCTTAATTCTCATTTACGGTTATATTTTTACCCTTTTTGTAGTCTCATTTGTTTATCTGTTTACATTTTTATATTTTGTGTAATCTAATCTATGACTTATATTATTGTTCCATTCAAAACCATAAGCTTACCATACTATCCACCCCATCCTTAGTACTAAAGTTTTTCATTTTTACAAAGCTGCTTTATTAAGAATTTTGTTGAATGTCATCATGTCATACCTCATCTTAGATCATGCCTTTATGTAGCAAATAGTGGTGATATATTTCAGTTATCATGGGTTTTAGGGTAAGTGATAACCTTAGTAGATAATGTATATTTTTCTGCAGCAGGTTAGACATATATTCAGTAATTTTCACTGTTACAAACAATGGTTTCTTAATTCTCCATTTCAGTAACTGATCCTGTTGATACAACTCGACCTGTAGTGACGGGTTGCCCTAACGACCAAGTAGTTAGTGCTGCTGCCGGAACTACTTCAACTATTGTGACATGGGTTGAACCAAGAGCAACCGATGACTCTGGGGTGGCTCCAACTGTCGTTAGGTCGCACACTTCTGGTAGCTCATTTAATGTTGGCACCACTGTAGTGACTTACACATTCACTGATGGTGCTGGCAACTCTGTCGATTGCGTATTTAGAGTAACTGTTTCAGGTATGAATAGAAACCAAGCATTTTTCATCCAGATATTAGAATTAACTTTAATTGCAAAAGTTTTATTTTTTATCAGTTCCGGTATTTTAAAGCTAAAAATTACCCTATTATTGTGAAAATCAGTAGTCATACCCAATAATTTCAAATTTAAATTTAAAGTGTTAAACATATATAATTTGGAATACAGACCCAGGTAGACCAGTTGAAGTGATTATTAATATACACAAGTAGTTACCCTTTTTGTAGCGGTGGGTTTAGAAACACTATACAGATAGCAATAAAAGTTTTCGATTTGTGCTTTTCAATTGAAATTAGTTCTAAATTGGAATAAATCAGCTCCCAAATCATCATTGAATTTGCCTTTTCAAAAATGAAATGATACTTTCAATACAATGCACATCATGATGAATATAATCACAACATGTTATTTCCTGCAACCATGATTCTATTCTGAAATGATTCTGTCTCAATTTTTATGATCATGTCACTTGAAGTGTCTGTTCTGTGGAACATTACATATTTATTAATTCAAGTATATTATTGGTCAACATGTTTTTTCATTGTTTTCATAGCATCAGCTCCTAACCCCTGTTTATCTGACCCGTGTCTAAACAATGGAAATTGCCTGAGCATTAATAGCGATACTGATTTTCTGTGCTTCTGTCAACCTGGGTTCAGTGGCGATCGATGTCAGACTCCAAGTAAGTTGATTCACAATTTTATCTTATTATATAAATTGGTGGCATTTAAAGACTTTTTTTTAATGTAGAATAAAGGTTTTTAGAGAGTAAGTGTAATGAAATTTTTGATCTATTAGCTGATGTGAAATTGAATGTTGCCATGCCGTGTAATAATAACCGTTTTTAAGATTTTCCCCTAAGTTATTTCATCAACAGATATCATTTTTAAAGTGGTATATATAGTTGAATTGTCATCTTAGTGGAATTGACTTAAGATTAACATGGATTCATCATTTGCAACGGACCTGCAAAAATAGCAAAATCTGGATGTGAGAAATGCTTGAAAAATATTATATTCAATCATTCTTTATTATCAAAAACACACGCATGAGAATAACAATGGAAGAATATATAACCCAGGCCAGGGAACGCATCTGTACCCTGGAAAGAGCGCAGAAGATAGGCAGGGAAAGCAAACAAAATGCATGAGAAACAAACAATTCAAAAACACAGGCATAATATTATAAGCAAACCATCAGTAATCCGGAAGCAGGAGTAAAAACAGCTGACAACTGTGGCAGGGTTAAATCTTCATACATAGTGCTAGAATCAAAATTACGTTTGTTACAAGCATTCCATATATATAGAATAACTACAAATGATAGCAATTTGGCTTGGCTCTTTGAGAACTGCTTGGTGGTGCGGAATTGGCCACCTATAAATTTGAAGGATTCACTTGGCCTGTTCACATTGTCAGCTGTCACCAAGCCTTTGGTTTGGATCCAAGTTCAATGCATTTAAGATGACATTTGTATCCTTCCTGGACAATATCGCACTAGAGATTCTTACACCTAGACATCTTTGTGCATCTTTGAAGTTAATTCAATGATATGAATTTCTTTTTTGCTGTTATTTATGATTATTATGCCTGGTCTAAGAGTCTTTGGGGTGACATTGGGTGACATTGTCCCTCCAGTGACGGTATGTCCAGGAAGGTCTGCAAAGATTTTGATGTCGTCCTGGTGAATTTCAACAAATAATATGTTAATCACATGTACATGCATCAATTTTTCAAACTTTATACCAAACATGCATTTTGTAGAAATACTTCTACCCCTTCCTTGATCAAAATTGTCACTATGAAAGTCATTAAGTCGCAAGATTTGAATTTCAACCTTTAAATAGTCATGCTGCTTACTTGCCAAAACAAAAGCACCCCTTTATGAAACTAAGCATGCAATGGAACAAGAAAGGGCATTTGTGTTTATAAATCAGATTTGATTTTAACTTCTAACCATACATCTGGTGTTTGATTTTTACTTCAGCCATTGGAGCTTGCCAGTCAAATCCTTGTTTGAATGGTGCAAACTGCCAAGAATTCAACAATGGTGTTGACTATATGTGCAACTGTATCAATGGATTCACAGGCAACAGGTGTCAGACTCCACGTAAGTTTTGAATCAGTATTGTAACCAATAAGCTCAATCTTTGTTATGGAGGGACGGTGCAGTTCCTCCTTTTTTAAGCCCCATCAGATTGTACCCATTAAGCTAGAAGTACAAACCACTCCTAATTCAGGGGTACTTAATAAAGGCAGTATCTGCAATATCAAACATGTGTAGATACAACATTTCAGTATGGGCATGGATTGGAATGAAATTGCATGTTTATAGGAAGTATCTGCTATGCTGTATTAATGCACATACTGTGTTTTGACTTTGTTGTGCATACCAAGCATTGCTTCTTATAGACATGCACTGTGCAATATTTACATACAAATGCTGCACAGTTCACTCCATAGCTTGGTTTGTACTTCTACATTGATGAACAGGCGGCATAGGACACGATTTACTCCATTTAGGCTGAGGGATTTCTAAACGCAAATTAAGGGATACATTTTACGTGTATCGCAATGGTCAGAGCCACGAACGATGTATTGAAAATTTTACAGAAACTCCTTTTTTAACATTGACCAAATAAATTATAAAAGTAATGTCACACTAAATCTGCGTGTGAACCCCACTTTTTATAGATTTTATCATATTTTTTACTGATTAGGAATGTAGTTTTAGCGGCCATCCCTCACGATCCCAGAAGTTGTATTTTTCCACGATGTTTCCAATGGCTTACTAGAGGGGGTATAAGACATGACGCAGCCGGGGATCGTCTACGATACCAAATGGCAACCGTTCAATAGTTGCCACTGCCACCCTCCTCTGTTGATGAACTATAAATCAGCTTAAAGGAACTAGCTTAGATTCCACCTAGAATTAAAAAACTTTTGGAAATGCTCTAAATAAAGCTTAATAGTAAAATCGAGAAAAGTAAACGAAAATCAACACAGAAATGGTTAAAATTGAGCGGGAGTTATATTAAAATTGAGAGAGGGTTATTTTTTTTCAATTTAACTCCCTCTCAGTTTTAACCATATTAAAATATATCATGTGATGGTCGTGTGACTATGTCTAGTGTTTTCTATACTAAATTTGTATCCCAGATGGATTTACCAGGTAAAAGATCGATTAAAACTTCCAAAGACAATTTAATATGTATTAAAAGAGAAACACAGGTATAGAAACCAGGGCCCATATTAATGAAACACTGCTAACTCTAGTTGGATGCTAACTCTTTTGACAGGTATACAATAGGTTAGCAGCCAACTAGAGTTAGCGGTGTTTCATGAATATGGGCCCAGATGTTTATAAGATTTAAAGTAGAAACACTTGTTTCACACCAGAATTGAAATTGCAAGAATTGCAGTTTTTTCCAATATTCCACAAATTTAGAAATATACTTGTAAGTTATATTACAATGAAAATGTTCTGTTGATTCATGTTAAAAAAATATGCAAGTCACAAAGTAGTGGTAAGATACTGGGCCAGTCCCTTGAAGATGTCTTGATAAAATCTTGATAAGTTGAATCAAGCAGCAAAAGATAAAGAAAATGGAAAATTTGGTAAAGAGAGGGATTATTATTATGAGATTTTCTCCCGTGATGGTCAGGTCTGGTAAATTTGGTTTAATAACCATATTATGCAAATTTTATACAAAACTGTTAAGTTTTAAGTAAGAAGCCAGTTATGATA
>JXSR01S011642.1:8093-23760 GCA_000969725.1 Ophiothrix spiculata
GGTGTCCACCTTGCAATGGCAGTGGCCCCCCAGGATTTGCGCATGCGTTTGAATCAATTACAACTTCCACTCGAGTCACGGTTAAGAATTATTTTGATTTCGTAAGCATTTTCATTCTTTTAAGTTTTAATTCATCTTCACAATTTTAATATTTGTCCATTTATGTATTCTAATATAACAGTTGTTTATATTCTCTATTAGTATGCTCTCCTAATCGATGTCACTGCCAGCGACGATAATTCCCAATTAGGTTATCGATAATCGCCGATATAACATCGATTACGTTAATGGGTCACGAGCCAGACACCATCTAATTGTTATAACAATAGAGGGATATTATAATAACAATACGCGTTCCCCTATGCTTGAACGTCTTGTGTTTGGCGATACCATTATTTCATAGGTGTTTGACATGGCATTTTTACTACATAGCATTTCCCATGACTGACACTAAAATGGATTTTTTTTCTAAATTTCTAACAAAATCAGGAATTTTCTGCATTTCAATGGAGCTAGCGTTCAGGATTTTGTAATGCACCTTATTTCGTTAAAATAAATCCACCAAAAATTGACTCGATTATTTCAATTTAGTAAAAAGATACAAACTTACAATTTGAAATGCTCATAATTTATTTTCAATTTCAATGAAGATGATCTGGATGATGATTTTCACCTCTACACACACACACACATTCTTTAGTGTTCAAACAGTTTAAGGGGTAAGAGAGTCCATGTGTGGTTGGCATGATCGAAAAAACTTTGTTCACGTCTTTGGCAAGACAGACTGGTATTTTTTACGAAGACTATTAGAAAAAGTGGAAAAAATCACCTAAAATGTGTTTTTAAACTAATTATCCAAGGGACACAGCTTTATTAGTTGTCAGTTGCTATGCAACGATAATCAAGAACTTTATTTACGTCGCAACTTATTGACCTGTAGTATGTGATTATATAACGTACTAAATAGCCCAGCGTAAGCTGCGGGGAGTGGGGTGGGAGTAAAATAAATTCTGATGTAAGGCTCACGATCTGAGTACTTCAAGTCGGTTAAGAGCACAGTTTAAAAAAATGGGGAGTCATCTGGAAGAATATTGAAATAAATGCCCGGGGGCACTCAAATATAAAAGTGACGTACCGAAATGTAGGGGTAATAGGTGAGAAACACATTGAAAAATAGGGGGTGATTCGGTATAGAGGGTAAAAACTGGGTCATCATCGAGCGATTTGTTGGCAAAAGTGAAAAACAAGTTCTTTCGGTATCAGTTTTTGAATAAAATAACCCTAATTTTGACATTTACGAAATCGCTGATCAAATCTACAAAATTTTCGGAACAATTAACAAATTAAGCGAAAAATGGGGGTCATTCGGAGCAGGTTCTCGAAAAATCAGGGCAATGAATGAGAGTGACCATAAAAAGGTTGACTTTCAAAATAATAGGGGGTCATTGGGTGACAGCTCAGTGAAAAGGGGGACCATTGGGTGTGAGCGGAGCAAAAAAACTTGAAGAGGGTCTATCGACAGGAGCATGACGCGTTACAATATATGGAAGTCCCCCACCCCCGGAATAAACGCCACATGGTTTCGAAAACAATACTAACAGCTTTTATTAAATTCAACACCCTTCAATCCTTGAAAACAAGTCTAGACTCTTTTCTATAATATATCATGTATGTAGGATTCAACAGGATTTATTATCAAAGTTATAGGCCCATTGCTTTAAAAACGTGTGCCCCATATCACGACATAAATAACTGATTAACCTATATAGTTACTTTTCATCATGCACGGTTGAACATCAAATGCACATTTTTTATTAGGTAGTGTTAGGGCTCTGTCACACATCACAATCTGTACGAATGACTTAGGAATAACGTACACTGGTTTGGTAGTCGATACATGTAGTCTACGTTATTTGTACGTTTTTGCTCTATATAGCTGGTATGTGACGGAGGTCTTAATCTGTCTTAATTATGCCCTGTCAGCCACCGTGTCAAAAAGAAATCAATTGACCCCGAATTGTCTTTCATTTATCACAGTGTTGATATTATATCTGGCTTGGGTGAATTCGGCGGGCAATTTGGTTTTCTCACAGTTGCGCGCTTACAACAGAAAAAAGTTGATGGGTGCTTTCTGAAAGCTTTCAGTCATCTTAGTTGGGCGTTATGTTCGAACACATTGGTGTATTCATTTGACACTGGAATACTACCTAGACAACGCCTTTATCGGAATCATAATGTAACAGAAGAAATTCTTCGAAAGTAATCCACAGATGTGAGTACAAATTATATATTATTATTTTTAATGATATCCCTCATGATATACATGAAGTTTTATAAAAATATGTGCTTGACAACACACAAAAGTGACTAGTTGAAAACCAAAACGGATCAAATCTCCATGTTGTATTTTTAGACGAATAAGTCCAACTTTGTCAGGAAAATTGCTTATTTTCTAAATTTAGCGTTTCTAGAACCCTACAAAAACCTATGTACGCTTTAACGGAGTATGGTGAGAAATGTTTATAGTCATTAGAAATAACTTTGATAAAAGTTAACTTGACATTTGATGCCATTTTTGTCGACGGAAACTAGGTGTGCAAAAATACGTGCAATACCCTATGTATTCATTATCGTCACGAGCATTTAATGGCATTGTAATTTTTGACCGACATGCATAATTCCATTGTGCATCTTTGGAGTTCAACTTACCATAATTGCAGCGAAATCGAGTCATGCGAAGTAATTAAAATATTGCAATTATGACAAAATAGCGTTAACGTTTTCGAAGTAAACTGCTGACGCCATTTTGAAGTTGATTTTGGACGTTAAATCACTAGTTAAGATTTACATATAAACTAGAGGCTCTTTTCCTTATACACACCAACAATTGTGATCATCGAACATTTTTAAGTTGGCCAAAACTAACAGTGAACTTGGCGTTCCGGTCTGTTGCTCATATCAAGGGACAGTAGCCTTAAACAAACATAGATTCTGTGGTGCCTGATTTTGTATTAGCTCTATCTGCATATTTACATTTGAAAAAGATTTACTATCAGCGAAATACGTCAAAACCAAGATAAAACAAAAGCGTCATTCGGTAAGGTAACATGTAATTTCTCTACGGAATTTACTACATCTAGCATTTTCCATGACAAGATGTTAATGAGTATGAAGCAATATCGTGTAACAGAAACAAGACAACTTAATTTTACACTGCTTTCAAGAGATGAGTGCGAACATTTTTGATTAAGTTTTAAAGGTTAAATTCCACTTTCTCTTTGCAGATAAAGTAGTGTAAAATGGCAACAGAAGTTCAGAACTGGAGCACAGAGGATGTTGCCAGATGGCTCCAACAGAATGGCTTTGGCAAATACTCAGACCTCTTTTGTAAACAACATGAGATTGATGGTCAAGTTCTCCTGCTTTTGTCCGAGAATGATCTTCGTCAGCCTCCCTTATCTCTGTCTGTCCTAGGGGATATAAAGCGCCTTGTTATCAAACTATCGCAACTAAAAAGAGAGAGTTGTGTAGATGGAAGTGGAGACTTTCTTCTCCCTCAGAATCAGGAATTAAGAAACAGATCATCATATGGTCTTAAAGATTTTGACCTTGATAGGCAAACAGACTCATCATTTAGTAGTACTAGCCAATTGTCTACTAAAAGAACACATTTAAGGCCTGAGAAGCGGAAAACCTTTATCAGTTTCATATATGTGTTTATGGTCTTTCTCATCACGGCGTTTACAATGGTTGTTGTCCATGATAGAGTACCAGATATGGAAAGGTGTGTATGTACATCAAACTTATTCGTTTCAAGGGTTTTTCACTGCTTACTTTTCTTTATTGCCAACCAGGCCGGGGCAGGGGTGGGGGAGTAACTGATATTTGTGTTCGGGTAACCACCCAAGTTCCACAGGTTCCAAAAGTGACCCCGTATGTGAGACCAAAAATTGACAGAAATGGGTGAAATGATACCTATCTGAGACCAGTTTTGGAGAACCCCATATCGGTCTCTTCGTTTGATTTAACAGGCCTCAAGGTTAGATCATGTAGGCCACATTAATGCTTTTGTTTGTTATGAATTACCAAAACTATAAAAAAAACATGTCAACATGTACGTGTATGAGTTTTTTAGCTGATGTTAAATGGTATATTTTAATGTTAATAGGCCTAAATATGTTTCAGATGCCTTTCTATTATTAGATTTCCATTATAGAGATTCAAGTCAATGTGGCCATATTTATTTATATTATTGGCCATTATGTCAGCTTTGATTTTTTATGTCCATTATTTTTTTTTTTCCATAAGTGAGCAGACTTTATTATAGCCATATATCTGGTATAGCTATATCAAATTTCTATTGAATTGACTAGATAGATAAAGCATACAACCTCTCAAAGGAATAAATAAAATCGTTGACATGTCCATAAAATTTTTTATTGAGGTGACACGAATATAAAAATCCACTATAATATAACAGGTCTCCATCATGCCATGTCATATTGTGCAGACAAGTCAAAGTAAGTGCTATGAAGGTTAATTGCTACATGCAGTGGTTTTTCCCTGATCGCATCATAATTTCACTTATATTTTATTTTCTGTTTTGTAGATATCCACCCCTTCCAGACATCTTCCTAGATAATTTGCCATATATTCACTGGGCATTTCAAGGAGCTGAGCTGTGTGCTATTATCTTAGCTAATCTTCTGCTTATTATTTTAGTTCTCCATAAACATAGGTAAGGCATAGAGGCAACATTTCCCAGGGATGGGGGGGGGGGAGATAAAATTTGTGGTTTGTATGTCTGGCACGAAGTATCAGGTTGGAGGTGTACTGATTTTGGATAAAAATGATAAACTGATTTTGGAGGTCTAATGAGCTAATAAACTGACAAACTGATTTTGGGGTCTAGTGACCTGAAATTTTGGCCAAAAATATCCTCAGGCTCCATAGCTTGAAATTACGGATTCTCCCATATTCCTTGAATCTGTTCCTTCTGGTGCGACACAATTTCTACCAAAAGAGTCGAAAAAAGGATTCTAATGAAAGGTGTCAACCAATAATAAGTTTTTACCCGAAATCAGGTAAGAAAACCGAAGACAAAGGAGTTTAAGAACTCAAGGAAGTTAATGATTCATCTGGCCCGTCAAGGGGATGCAACAGGTTGACTAAACCAGAGGCAACAACCTGCTAAATATCAGCAGATCATCATTTAATTGAGTTCTTATGTCATGAAATGGGTTCAAGGGGTGCTTCTCCTAATAATGTGATGTTTTTACCAATTTCCATTCAACATGTGCCAAATGACATCACCAAAGGTGAAACTTTACAGATTAACAAATCAGACCATCAAGATTTTTGTGGTCTTCACAAAATGCGCCATAACTTTTGATTCAGAGATCCAAATTAAACAAAACAAAAATCCTGTAAAAGCCAATGGTCTACTCTACCATTTTCTTGTAACATTTGCTCACCAGTGTGCTCTGTTCTCTGAAAATAAAAGTTCAAAGTTTGTTGCGTTTTTATTGGGACACCCTGTACATGTGAATTCGTGCCACCCCTGGAAGATTTCTTAATGACTGACTTGTTTGATTACAAATGAACAAAACATCTACAAACGACACAAACTGGCATTAAATCTAACTCAAAGGACAGATTTCCAAAATATGTATCTGAAGTTAGTCAGTTCAACCATTCTCCGGCAATGGATTGGTATTTTGACTGATATTGGCAGCTAAGTTAAGGAATTGTGACACTTTAGCACAACGCCTTGACCAATGCTTGGTTCCACGCTAAAATTGACTACAACACAAAATGCATCTCACATTTGTCTCCAAATTACGCGTTGGTCTAGGCTCGCAGACACCGACTGGTCTCCGCACGGACACCGTCCAGTCACCAACCGATGTCCAGTTGGTGTCCGATGACTTTGTACCTGGTATGACACCGGAAATCTTGTGCTAGATAAAGATTATGTACCAGGGTATCACCATTTGCACCAATGAGTAAATCCAGGATGAATGGTGGGCCCTTTAATCCATAGACGTTCCATGCGAATATTAAATCCTGTACTTTTACCATTTTCTCAAATGAGGAACTTAAAAATTGTTTTAATGAATGATTTGAAAGTTAATTCCTTTGGCTAATCCAATTCATTAGCTCAGATGTAGAGCATGGTGCCAGTGCTGGTGCTTTTGTATCCGTATTTTTTAAGTGGTAAATTGCTTTTTTTTGAGGGGGAAATACTTTATCTCTAATTATAATTTCCCCACACATTTTTAACCAATTTTCTGCTAAAAACCTTGAAAGTAAATCTTTTCTACTTTAACCCAGTTGAGTCTCTCAAATATTTGGGTCTTTGGCCTACCATGATATTTTACAGGGCGAGTCAAAATAAAGAGTGATCTAATCAATAATTGTATATGACCAGTTCTTTTTATTCTTTCGCAAAATAGTTCCCGCATGAGAAAATTGTTCCTGCACGAGATGTCATATTTCATTAGCCTTCATAGAAAATGTTTTGTTTTTGAAATCGGACAAAGCATTCTTAAATTATAGTCATTTGAGTAGAGGTACAAAATCTGAATGGTGAACAAATTTATTTACATGCATACTGGTAACAAAGACTGATGTCTCTTTCAATTGTTATGATGGGAACGCCTATGGAAAAAAATAACAAGAAAACAATAGGCTGTTGAATGTGGACTGTGAAATATCGGGTAGTGGGTTGACTCTTGAGGTAATTTTCATATCTCTCAAAAAAGCTCTTCTAATTCAGTTGCTGTTTTGTTGAATCATTCAGATCAGGGTCTTCCAGAGCCTTCCTTGTTTATGTTACGAAGAGTTGCATGGTCTTAAGCTTATAAACAATATTTTAAATGGCTTGAGGTTATAGGACCAGGTTGGCATCCGTAAACTACTGTCAAACAAGACGGCGATCTTCGACCGGACTATGAGTCTGATGATACTTAATTGCAACAAAATGCCAGTGCCTTTTGCTACATTGTTGCGCCATGATTTATCTCCTGGCATTGGTTGTCAAGATTGTGCACTGATATCTAAAATGGTCATCAGTTCTTTGATCTGCATCATTGAATCTTCATTAGTATCTCTGCACAATGCGTGCCCGTTTAACATTTTGAATTTCATCAATGCACAATCAGTAAGATATTACCCACTGTTGACAGTAAAGAGTTCATGTTGAAGCAAATTTGTTCGACATCAAAATTGGGTATCTTTGCTTAAACAGCTGTAACTTTTGAATGCATTGGTCAATTTGTACAAACTAAAATTCTCATGAAAGCTGATTAAATTTGCTATTTAACATATAAAATTGGAAGTTTATAAACATAAACAGATTTCTTGTAAATAATTTCCTCCGTTGATTACACTTTAATTTGACTCACCCTGTATGACATTATTTTCAGGTACATAGTTCTACGTCGCTTATTTGCTCTTTGTGGTTCAGTATTTTTGCTACGATGTATCACCATGTTTGTCACATCACTGTCTGTGCCTGGTTTGCATCTACAATGTGCCGGAAAGGTGAGATTGGGGAGCGCTGTGGGTAGGTTACGGAGACAGCAGAACGCGATGAAAAGGAGGGATTAGAAATTATAATATTTATGTATTTTTCTTAAAGAGTGATGTACTTATGAGAAAATGAATGATCTTGACTTCAAATGTCTTCAAATTTTGAGAAAGAAAGTTATCTATTCACCTTGTTAAGGCTTTCGCCAAGGAAACCCAACTTGGTACTGGTACCAAGTAGGCTAAAGGAAGCTTATCTTCAACAGGGCTCCAAGATGTTTTTTAAATTCAGTTTTGAAAGCAGAAGGAAGACTGGAGTACCCGGATAAAAACTTTCGGAAGCGAGCATGGACTGAAAACCAAATGCACATAAAGCGCTGGGTGCGGGAATCAAACCCAGGACCTCATTGGTGCAAGGCGAGGGAACTACCGCTGCGCCAACCCGCTCTTCCATTGGATCATTTTAAATCAAGGAGGGGGACGGAAGATGGTTACAGGGATGTGCTTCAAACATGGATACCAATGTGAGCCCCATGGCTGACTTTCAGAACCATTATCACCATGATGATTTGTTGGAACCAATTCACACATGATGGACTCCCTGGACAAAACTGAGTACAATTCTAGCACATCATTCTTGTATTTTGTACAATTCTAGTACAAAAAGTTGCACTAGAATTGTACTTAAAGTGCACTAGAATAATGTTCCAAATGTGCACTTGTACTAAGATTGTACTTGATTTTTGCCAGGGCTTATAACATAATAAATGGCTTCAGGACTTAACCCTAACTGTACAAAAAATCACAATCCACATAGTTAGGAAAATCGCCTAATTCCATAGTGATATTAGGGTTGGGCTGCGAGAGGTGCCGGGTTCGAACCCAGGTGGAAACCCGCCATTTTTAACTTGCGGATTTCCGAGGAGATTACGGTTAGGGTTAATGGATATAAAATGATCCAATGTCGGGATGTGACTAACAAACATATTTGTGAGAACCTCGGAAACCGTATTCTCTATGTTCATGATATTTGGTGAGTAGATGGGGCAGCAGGAGTTGCCAATATTTTTTGAAAAATTTTGGGGAAAAAATCTTTATGGATTTTTTGTATTTCATAGCTAAAATTATAGAATAGGTCCAATTCAACAAAATGTTTTCAAGGGTTCTCCAATATTCCTAGTTTGCTCTAATCACACTTGCAACCCTCGCCTATACTCTATAAACCTTGAAACAAGCAATCAGACTCTGTTACAAGATAGCATATTCCTTGTATTCTACAACACTGTCATGGTTTTGTATTGTGGAAGAGACTAGCAAAGATTGATTAGGATTGATAGGACCAAATCACTGTGTATTAATATTCTTTGTACATGAATCGTTAACTATTTTGGCTAATTTTCTTGCTACCACATGGATAAACATTTAAAATAAGTTCATTTGAATATTAAGCAAGATTTTTTATGTGGTTATGATTAAAAAAATATGGATTAATATACATCTCGTATGGTTATATTGGTTTTATGTGCCTTAATTGGCTGCTTGATGCATACTTCAAGATTTATAGAGTATAGATAGTTCACTAACTTCATAAATCAGAACACTAATCTATAAAGTCACTGACAACCGAGCCCTAGGGTCACCACTTCGTGGTTCTCTTGTCAGTAAACCACACAGGCAAGCCCAGTTTTAGTGCTACGTTTGCTCCAAAAATTGATTTTAAAGTTAAGAGTATATGAAATCATATGTGACCCGTCATATCGAAAGGTACCTTAAGGTCGGCATAGTAAATTACGAGATACAGGCCATTGAAGCTGAGCATATAGTCAAAAATCACGTCCAAGGTCGAATTTCTAATTTCATCAGAAACGTTACCTTAGAAGTGTATTCTATCATATTAATCAGGTTCCAACATCCAAAACATAAGACAAATGTTTTAAAAACCAAGATAAAAAACCATTTTCAATTCAAGTTTTACCAGTACAGAAACTTTAAACTTGATTTTCTCAGAACAATAGTTTTCTGAATCAGCCCGATGCCTTCTACCAATTTGGATGTAACTTTGCAATCGAACATCCAATAACCAAAAGCAAGGTGTCATTTTAAAGCTTAAAATATAATCTTTCAGATGAGACCAAAAAATCAATTTTCATTTTGGGACTCTTAAGGTACCTTTCGATATGACGGGTCACATATACTCTACAGATTCGTCAATTCCTTTACAGTACATGAATTCATTTACCATATTTTAGAGTGCGGGAATTACGAGCTTTCCCAAACTGAAAGTATTGAATCTGGTTTAATTTGCAGGTGTATGGAGATTTTGGAACCAAAATGAAGCGTGCCTTAGAGATTTGGCTGGGATTTGGCATGAGTCTAACAGGTGTTCACACATGCGGAGACTACATGTTTAGTGGGCACACCATTATGATCACATTGTTCAACTTCTTCATCACTGAATGTAAGTAGTGAAGTTGGCCGGTCCCATAATTCCATGGGTAGTGTAAACAAAAATGTGTGGCTACATTTACATACCATTGGACCCAGCGCTCTGGATTATTGGTTTGCTTTGTTTTGAGTAATTGCGGCACCAATTGCCTGAGGGAGGGATAAGTAGATAAGTTTCATATGTGAATGTGCCTACCACATTTGAAACTATATCTATCTCTAGTGTGATTACATTTGAGAACTTTTACTCTAAAAGTTGATGCTACAATTCCTCTGAATATATGAATAAAAATCAAAGGTGCATGATCATTCAGCATTTGGGACAGCAAAACTGACATTTTTTGATTTCCCATGGGAGTAACTGGGTATTCTAGGTAACCGCCCTCATGCCAAAAAATGTGAGACCTCTACAGGTTTCAAGACCTGCAGTATAGGGTATCAAAATCGACCTGGTGCTCTTTAAGTCTTATCTAGGGTATCAAATTTGGCTTTTAAGTTTCTTAAAGGGTATCAAACTTGAGAAAGAATGGTTGGATTGATGATCAAGGAGTCTGAATTGTAATAGAAATGCTTCAGATACCCAGTACCACTCCTTATTAAAGTTGTTCAAATGGTGTACTTATTACATTTGTTCTCTATTTTTTGTAAAATTATTTCGTCGCATATGGGTATGGTCTCGGATAGGGTATTCATTTGAACAGGTATGATTCTGAAAAGGTTATCCATTCAAACAGATATATATGGTCGATTTATGGTATCATTTCACTCATTTTTCCAAATTTTTGGTCTCACATAGTGTCACCTTTGGAACCTGTGGCACACGGATGGTTACCCATGTACAAATATCAGTTACCAAATTTTGGGTAGGTTCAGAAGGTGGCCTAATGTGAGACCATAATCTACCATGTTTCTTTAAATGAATAACCTATTCAGGACCATGCATGTTTAAAATGAATACCTTATACGAGACTGTATGCAAATGTAATGCAATAGCTATTATAAAAAAAAAGTAACTGTACACCACCATTCCCTTGTGCAACAAAAGTAGCTGGACCTGTTAGTGTACCTTGTGGTACACCTCCGGACATCTCAAGCCAAGGAGACAAATTGTCAAGATACCTGATACAATTAAGATACACTGAGACCTGTTGGCAAGAAAATCACATATCCAAGGGATAATTGCAGGCCTAGCCCCCATACTGATTAACTTTGGAATTGCAACGTTATGGTTTACAGGATCAAAATCTTTGGTGAAATCAGTAATGATAATTCTGGATATACTGGAAGGTTTGTCAGTATGTTTATGGAGGTTGTTTAGCAATTTAACGAGATAATGTGTGGTAGAGTGACATTTACAATTTCCAAACTGATTGACATTTATGTGCTTGGTGATATCTTCCATGAGCCAGCCAACCGAAAAAGACTCTGCTACCTTAGCTAAGTGTAGATCGGCCCATCCTTACTTGTCTTAAAATGACTCAATTCATGTTAAGTCCTTACTTGATCTTTCCTTCTATGAAATAGGGTCCTTGTCAGGTCACACATTGTTTTGCCACTGTCAGAATCTCAGTTACCCCCATCCCCCAGGACCATGAGCACTAGATTCCAGAGATGTCATCATTGTTTACTACAACAAAAGTTCTTGTACCAATACTTTGTTTCATTATCTCAAAACAGCATTTTTTTCCTTCCATTCTTATCACAGATTCACCAAGAAACTTCTCTCTCCTTCACACCATGGCCTGGGTCCTCAACCTTTTTGGAGTGTTTTTCATCCTAGCTGCCCATGAGCACTATTCCATCGATGTCATTATTGCCTTCTACATAACATCAAGGATGTTCTTATACTATCATTCATTAGCCAATAATAGAGCTTTGAGCCAGGAAGATAAAAGAACTAGCGTGTGGTTCCCGTTGTTCTCCTACTTCGAGGCCAACGTGGATGGTATAGTGCCTAATGCATATGAGTGGCCTTGCAGGTATCCAGTAATTTTGAGGGAACTTTTTAATCGCGGAAAAGAAGCTTTGGATTGACAACAGGTACACATGTAGATAACATTTGAAGTCTAATTCCAAGGTGCAATGAAAACTGTTTTTTTTTAATTGAATTTAAAGTTGTTGTGTGATTTTATGATAATATCCATGCAAAACTTACCATTTTACAAAGGTAATTAGACCATCTCGATTATTTTAGAGCCGACCAATACATTTGTATATCTTACTTTCAATACAATTTTATGACCATATTGCAATTATTACTTTATTCCATCCCATGCACAAATCAGCATTGTTGCTTTATTTTTTGGAATATCCATACCATCCTGACACAAGTGTTCTCACAAGTACATTTCATTCCAAAGATTTTGGACCAAATAACCCTAGATGAAATAGGACAATGATAGAACAAAATGTAGCAAAGATAACAGCTTTTCTCTTTTGAGGAACTTGCAAAATCCCCCAGTCAGTTAAATTATCAAAAAGTAATACTTACGTTTAGAGTGTCAAAAGTGTGCCTAATTTTGCAATAGGTCTAAGGTCAGCTTTGGCTTCAACTGGATTTTTTCTGAAGTCCCTCCCTCCAACTTCATCCCTATTGTGGACCAAATTTTTTAGTCCCCACCCCGTGAAAAATTTAGAGAAAAATAACCCTGGAAAAATTAGGTTATATTAGACCAAATATAACTTTGGATGAAACATACTGTAGTTAGACAAATTGAAAACTAGGTAATGGTCATAATAAAAAATCAGATTAAATAACCTTGGATCAGACATAATAGTTGAAGGGAGCGATATCGAGAGGAAAGTACTCAGTGATAAGGTGGGTATATGGACATGCGACTAAGATCTGGTGTGTTTTTCAGCCTCTCATGTTTACCAAACTCATCTCTTAAATACAAAAAGATAGTTTACGTTTCGGTTGCATTTTTTCCAAAAATGTCTACGTTTTGACCAATTTTTCCTGTGGCTTATGTGTTGTTTACCAACGTGTGCTTTTAAATTGCAATTTACGTGGCAAACATGTATTAAATATATACAAATAATGGTGTTCTATCAAAAGTGGATGGGTAGCATTTTTTTTCAGGTTTACGTACAAATTGGACAAGTTCATCAGCATCCCCAAACTTTTTTCCAGGCATTTCGGGATTTTTACATCATTTGAAGTGTTAGCAATGATGATGAAATGATGCAAAGTTTCGATTGCAACGTTTCGAAATTCTTTTGATTTATCTGCAATTTTTGAAATAAAAGCAACGATTTATAAATGAAACTTATCATTTTTACTGACTTATTGCATCAATATACAGTTTTAGAGAAATCCATGGTCAACATGCAAAACAAAATAATACTTTTTGATCAAGGTTTCCTAAATTTTTTGTAGTTGACAAACTCAAAAGTTGTATAAAATGTGTGAAAATGTCCATATTGAAATGAACAAATTTTGGACAAAATTTTATGTGATAAAAAAATAACAAAGTGTTATTTTCCCAGTGTCAGTACATAAAAATATTTCTAGTATAAAAACAATATATGAATATATCATGGAATTATATTTCTATATGTAAAATTATTTTATTATCTAAGAACTACATTGTAAATAAAAACATTTTAGTATTATATGTACAAAAAGATTTCTTTAATTGTGGTTGGGAAGTCACATTAAGCTGTTGGTCCCCTGTGGTAAATAGTATCTCATTTTGGGCGATGCAACAGTGAATACCAGATATCTGGTCCATCGCTCTAATGTGAGGTTTTAGCAAAGGGACTAACAACTTAACATGATTTCTGAACCACATCGCAATTAAAGTACAAGTTTCATGCCCAGGAGACATGAGCCAACTGGGAGACGAACCCAGAACGAGTATTACGAGTCACGTGCTTTTCACCGCTTGGACAAACTCTCTTCTTAAATATCTTTGTATCTGATGGGTATCACTTTGTCTTGAAAATGAAAAACAAATAAATAGATATATATATTTTGTATGAGGTATTTAATTTTACAAATTTTGTAATGAAATGTACAGTTCTGTGGCTTCCAGATGCTCCCTCCTTTCAGCAATGGCCATATATTGCGAGCCTCATAGCCTGGTCTCACTATGGCCCAATACATTCACAGTATACTCCCAAATATGAAAGCATCGGTAGAGTATCGCAAGCAATTTTTACTTGCATTGAAGTGTTATTTTGCTATTGTTTATACTTTTCAACTCCAAAAATTGTGTACCAAAGAATTTGGTTTTTAGGAGTTTTCTTCGAGTTTTGGATGATATTTTGATTATATCGGGAGTTCTTGGCTAAAAGGGGGAATTTGGTGAGGAGCATTTGTAGTGGGTCTTCTGTAATGTTTACAACTTGAATGTTTCCAGAAAGTGTTATGAAAGGTGTCCCAGGTTGTTTCCTCGACAAAATAATGTATCTTTTATTCCCATTCACAATTTTTTAGCTGGATACCCTGGTCACATAATCTTGCGGCGAGGTTACGATGTGTTTACAGCGTCATACCAGGTAGAATTCAGCGGACACCGATCGGACACTGGCCAATGACCAACCGGTGACCGACCAGTGTCCGGACAGGGTCCGAGCGAACACCAGGCGGTGTCCATGAGCCATAGTGAAGCCGGAAGCATGCCGCAAGAATTTAATTCTTAGTTAAAACCTTGCGGTTTATATACGATGTCTTTAGTTATGGTCTCATAACCACCGGCGTCCGACCGACGACTGACAGGGCACCATAAAGATTCACCGGTGTCATACTGGCGTTGCGTCATTTTGGCATTGTGGCTTCTTTGGCTTATGTGACCATAGCATAATTTATGAACATTTTACCTTCTAGCTTGGTAGGTAACATTTTATTTTTATGGACACCAAAATTACCCAACATTGGCTGTCATATCAGATGAGTGTTTTATCTAACGCTGCCCATGTTTGACTACATACTCTACCATTTTATTGCTTGGAGAGGTTTTTTATCTCGTTATTGTTATCATCAGTGCTAAAATGTGACTGCTCTTCAATCTGAAACAGTGGCGTAGCTAGAAGGCTTTAGCCCCCCCTCTGAAAGCAGCCTTTCCCCCTTCTTGCCACCTGAAAAAAATCCAGCAAAGTACAGGTCAGATTGAAATTACGTAGTTTAACTGTGGTTTTCTCCTTTTCAGTATAACACGCCCCAATATTGTCTATTTTGTCACTCCAGTACCATCAGTTCATACTCAATTAGGCCTATTATCTTTTTTCATAATTGTAACAAAAAAGGGACCAAGTGCACTTTAGGTCCCATCCAGAATTTTAGGGTTAGGGTGTAGGGTTAGGGTTAGGGTTAGGGTATAGTTTTTGATGGGACCTAAAGTATACCTTATCCCAAAAAAAGTTTTAAAATTTTGCATGTAAAGCGCACACGTCAAACATCATAACAATTTAGCGCTGAAATTGCCAAATTTGCTCAATAAAGTAGGAAATTCCTTTTTGAGAAAAAGACCAAAAAACATCATTTTTTTTTTACATAAGAAGATATGGTAAAAAAAATTGGGCGTACGATTTTGTGTCTACTCATTTAAGGAGTTTCCCCCTTCAAAAAAATCTTTTGAGGGGGTCCGCCCCCCCCCCAATAAAAATTTCTGGCTGCGCCACTGATCTGAACTCAAGGAGTGCAAGAAAAAATGTCTTAAATGCAAGTGTAAGAACATCATTTGGAAAT
>JXSR01S011642.1:24592-34817 GCA_000969725.1 Ophiothrix spiculata
GGAAACTATCTGGAAACTTATGTTGCTTTTGGTCAGATCTGATAGATTATTTAGTTAAGTGTAAAATTGAGCACCGAATGGGATCAACCCCCTCACGTACTGGTAGGGGGCAACAACACAAATGGGTCGAAAAACGTGATTTTTAGGTCAAATTTGATTCGACAACGCCTGGGTCAGGTCACTTCACCACTAACGAAAAATGATCCTTCATCTCCCCACCAGTTTACAAAAATAAGGTTGTGATGAATGTGGAGTGTTTTGTGACGGTATATGACAGATTGAAAACCTCTTTAAAAGTTCTTTTAAACATTTTAAAATGTCATATACCGCCAGGGACCATCCACTTTTACCACGGCCCTATTTTTGTAAACTAGGTAGCGTTGAAGGATCATTTTTCGTTACCTTCCAAGCATTCTCTTGGCGAAGTCAAGCGTGACAAGGACATTTCATCGCCTGCTGGTCACTCTATTACATATACACATTCCACATGACCACTCAACTTGAGCGGTGAAGTGACCTTTACCCAGGCGTTGTCAAATCAAATTTGACCTAAAAATCACGTTTTTAGACCTATTTCTGTTGTTGCCCCTACCTATACGTGAGAAGGTTGATCCCTTTCGGAGTTCAAATTTACACTTAACTAGATTACCTAGCAGATCTGACCAAAAGAAACACAAGTTTCCCGATAGTTTCCTGAAAAATACCTTGTGAGATATGGCTGATTAAAGTGTTTGTGCGGAAATACTTTAAACCGCTAGTGTATATTCTAGTATTGGCTAATAAAGTTTAATTTTTAAATGTGGCCCACAGTTTATATTGTTTGAATATAGTGAGTGTAACAGCCAAGAACCTTGCAGTTGAGAACCTGCTAAGTTCTAGTTTATAAATATTATGGCCTTGTTTAATAAAAAATGACTCATACTCATGATGGGTTTTAACTTCAGGTATTCAATTATTGGAATGAAGTTGGAATAAATTTTTATTAACAGCAATTCATGCCGGAAATTCATGTTTCAAAAAAGAATTTATTTGTACAAAATTTAATATACAAAACTTCAGAAATATCATAGAAATAGAAAATGATGCGTATTTCTCCATTCCTTTATCTGATGTGTAAAGGACAAACTTGTTAAAATAAGAGGAAATCTAAAATTCTGCTTTTTAAAATAAGAGGAAATCTAAAATTCTGCTTTGAGACTGCATCTCTCAGTAAAATAGCAACGTATAGTCACTTCGGGCTCACAGTTTTAACAAGAGATATTTAATTTGGTATTTGTATACTATCTTCAGTAGACAGTACAGGGTGAGTCAAAATATTTTTGATCAAGATTCATGATTTTTCATCAAAACAACTGATATTCAAAACCACTGTGAAGCACTATTTTTGTCTTTTGTTTAAATACATGTTTTAAAGTTGTTCTTGTTACATATAATCATGAAATCTCATCAGCTTCTTTTTGACTCAACCTGTACAAATGATATTTGAAATAGCATCCTTTCCTTAAAAACACACATGGTTCTCGGACGAAATGAGCGGAAAGTCATGATATTCAAAATTGAGTTTATTGTATACAAATATTGACTGCTTTAAGGGGCATGGTTTAAATTATATTCCCGAGGTGATCTCAAAACCATGAATATGCCCGAAGGGAAATTTTAATGGTTTTGAGATCAGAGGGGAAATATTTTTAACCAAGCCCTTACTTTTAACCAATCAGAGGACAATAATCTATACATGAGGTATAATATAACATGTATTATTTTGTCATTGTCAGCTTAGAATGATGTATAATAATGTTATACTTGCTTTCTCAAATTTCCATTTAGATATTAAAATCAAAAAACTCATGTCAATTCTTATAATTAATATTACCCAACAAAGAGTAACATTTTTAGTACCCCTCGGGTGTATGCCAATGCAAAATGGTTTTCTCACAGCAATATAAATATATCACGTTCAAAAGGTGGGTGTAAGTCTGAGTGATTTTTAGTGGGGGCAGTCAAGTATAATGTTGCAGGCATATCGTAAAAGAGAAAAAGGTGAATTAGTGTTTTTGAGGACATAAAACAGGCATTTTCAATATGGTACTTTTTCAAATTCTAGTGATGAAAATGATATCGGTAAAATCCCCATTTAGGATGTGAATAAGGGGAAAAGTGTATATTTTGGCTTCAGAAAACTTACCCTTGCTTGCCCTTTAGGGGTTGTTTTGAAACACTGTGGTCAAGCTCAGGATGTTCAGGCTATGCCTGCAACATTATACTTGTGACTGGCACCCCGGGATTTTTAAGTTCAATGCTATTCTTCAAACTGGCCTGTGTCAAAACTTTTAAGTAATGTAAAATGTTTCTTAAAAGAAGACCACTTAGGGTTCCAAAAACTTGATGATTTCAATTCATCTTTCAACTATTAAAGATGTGTGTTCGGATTACTTCTCATCCAAACTTTCCCAATTGGCTGAAATTTCGATACACTTAAGCTGGTGTTTTTTCACATAACACCTGAATTACTTCTCTTAACAATTTGAAAGTAGTATTAGGCCAAAGAAAAAAAGAACTTCCCGCGCGCATTTGGTTAAAAATTCGAATTTTACCGCATTCCTTTTTTTTTATAGATTTTTGGGAGATTTTTTGCTTTTTTATTTTTTTCTTACATCGAGAGGGAAAAAAAGTTAAATAAGCGGCCGCGAAGCAGCCGCGAAAAAAAAAAATAGTGGCCGAAAAATGCATTAGAGGTATTTCCGCATCCGCGTAGCCCTTTTTTACTAAAAAAAAAACACGCATACCGCTTAGGGTTTTGACCTTAAGTAAGCTGGGACAGAGTTCTTTTATTTTTTTTGGCCTTATAGAAAAAAAAATATTTGAAAATTTAGATTACCACAATGAATATCGTGTAGTTTCCTTTGGGCTCTCAAGCAAGCCCGTAGCCAGTTTTGACAATGTACAAAAAAGGTCCACAAAAATTCACTAAATGACCACCAAAAGAACACTTAAAGCACCAAAAAAAGCAAATGAAGGTCGTTTTTTAATAAAATACTACACAAAATGCTTTGGAAACTGCTAAAAAACTACTAAAATTATTTTAGGGTCGACCAAAACGAAAATTTTTCCTCCAAAAGGTCCACTTTTTGAAAATCCGAACCCCCCTTGAAAAAATCCTGGCTACGGGCCTGCTCCCAAGACACATTTTTTGCCATTAACACCAAATCACTATTTTGGCGCAAGTTATGCAAATTAAATTTCTGAATTTCAAGATTTGGGTAATGGTACTTCAAGTTCATTCAAATAGGCCTACGGAAAAATGTGACTGCCGGATCTCTGATGACATTTTACCGTTATCGTGACAGCCCCACTGAAATGTTAATATTAAATATGAAGATGACCATTTTATCAAAAACAATCACTGCTTACATTGTGCACTTTCCACCATGTGTTGGATAATGCTGCATTATCGGGGAGGGTGCTCACAATAACAGACAAGGGAATGGAACTATGCAATTGTGGAATAAAAACTAGGAATTTCACCTCATGTGAAAATATTAGATTTGATATAGATTTCGATCTTGTACGGTTTATGATGTTGATCAAAAAAAAATATGGAGTGGATATAAATCCATCGAAAATAAACATCACCGTCGATAAAAAAAAAAAGGGTTAAGAAAACTTGAATGGTTTACCAGAACACCCAACTGATATCCTGAACCAAATGTATTTATCATTTTCAAATGTTAAACATCATGCCTATCTCCCCACTGTATCCATATGCAACCGGGGGGGGGGGGGGGGGACATCATGTGACATGGTATTTTAAGCCTATATATTTGCCTGTCATTAGGGTTGTTTCCGATTATGAATTGCCACACATAGCGCGCCATAAAATACCTAAAAAATATGTGTATTTTGGAAAATTTGCTTGATAAGCACTCATTTTAGTAAAATGTAATATTGGGTGCTTTTCTGTCAACTTTGTATACTAGTGGGTGAGTTTTTGAATAAAAGACAGGTACATAGTGATGGACAAATTTACAAAGTCCGCAGGCACACAAAGAATTTTGAAGGCTCCCCTCCCCGTACAACCCCTTTTTTTGCAGCAGCTGGAGGGATGTGATGCTATAGTTGGAGGACGATCGTTTATGTCAATAATTGCAATCGCACAATTAAATGAATATCACTGATATAATCATTAAATATAAATGGGTTATGATTTTTGTGAATTTCCACTTTTGAAACAAAATATAAAGGAATCTTATCGGGCCTTGGGCTGATCCATTCCATGGTTACGAATTAGTTATTCTCACGGATCATCAAATTTGATTTTGTTTACCTTACTAAAATCGTGAATCACAATGGAATTCCAACACGGAAGTACAGGAATCATTGGTGCTACCAACTCTCTCGACTCTACCACTTCTACCGAGAGTAAATATTCAGTACCGGAATATTATTCATCCAAAGCATCAATCATGACCAAAAGTAGTACTAAAAGTGGGACAGAACTTTCAGAAGTCAGTCTACTTGTCAAATATACACTATTTTTTATCAACCTTCTATTCTGGGTGAGTAAGACCTTTTTTCCCTTCTTTTTTTGGATATTTTTATGCAGCCACGAATTCACTGTCATAGTAAGCTTCAATACTAAATCGTGCATAATTAGTACAAAAGTCATACGCCTATTATTGGGCTTGTTGTATATTTGCTATTTGTAAAAAGTTCAGACATAAAAGAGTTCTGTAAAGTATCATGACAGTTGGAAAGAGCTGGGGGATCTTCAAAAATTTTGTTTGGGTATGTGCCTGCCGGACTTTGAAAAATTGACGCCACCTCTAGCTACACCTATTTTTGGCTCAAAAACCCACCCATCATTATACCAATTTTAATGGAAATTCACCCAATCTTACTCAAATTGGGTGCTTTTTTGTAAGTTTTCCCAAAAGCACCCAATGGGTGCTTAAATTTCATCTGAGACGAAATTGACCACCCAATCGCTATATAGACCCCCGGGATAGACCCATCCGAAAAGGCAGGCACATATCGTATCCCGGGGGGATTCTTACTGACAAATGGTATACGGGGATGCTCAAAGGTTTTGGGGTGCATTTTCGTAATTTTGGTATGATGGGTGGGTTTTCGTCACAGACCCAATGCGCCCAATTTGCAAAATGGGGTGTATTCTAGAAAATTGTTGCCAAAAAAAGCACCCAATTTGCCTTAAATTGGGTGCTTTTTCTAAAAATTGGTATAGAGATGGGTCACAAAATCACGCTTTTTGAGGTATAGAGATGGTCAAAATTCCGAAGTCTATACTTTGAGCATCCCCGTACAATTTTTTTTGAAGAACCCCCCGGGTATCGTATACTTTGTCAATGTAAGTAACCCCCCCCCCCCCAAATAATTTGTCGAAACCATCTTTAATGCTGCAAATTCTAAACAACTACATATACCGTGATACCCATACAAAATCGCACCAATTTGTTTTGGGAATAAAGCCTAACTTTTTCTTAGTAATTAGTTTAAAAGAAATGTTTAAGTTGACCCCGTGGGCCACTCAAGTATAATGTTGCAGGTTGCAGCATATGGTTGCAGGCATAGCGGCGGCCAGGGCTTCGAAATCCGCGGTAACGCGGCCGCGCCGTTCCCAGAAAAAAGTTCGAAGTCCCACAAAAAATTGGTAAATTAAAAAATAGTAATAACATATAGTCAGATAATGATAAAAATTACAAGAATTTCTGACAACAGATTATTTTTCTGACAATATTGAATGGTGCCAATAAATAAATGAGCCAAATTTGGGGGTGAATATCAATATACTGTCAAAAACAAGCGGGATTTTAGAGCAATTCGTGCATTTTTTCATAAACCTCACAGAAAATTCTCATTAGCACCAGAAAAGTTCCCAGAAAGGTTGAAATTTTCTATACCCTGCATAGCGTGATCAAGAAAAATTTGAATTAGGTTTGTTTTGAGGACTGAATGGTGAATCAGGTTACACTGTTTAGGGAACAGCAATTTTCAAGAAATAGGATACTTTTTCAAACCCTAATGTGAAAACGGTATCGATAAAATCCCGATTTAGGGTATGAATATGGGAAAAAGGCTTTTTCCCCTATTCATACCCTAAATAAAAGGGTATATTTTGGCTTCAGAACTCTCAACCCTTTAGGGGATGTTTTGAAAAACTGTGGTCACGCTATATGCCTGCAACATTGACATTGGTGCCCCCCCCCCCCCCTGGATTAAGTTGACGTGCAACAACTCTTAATTATGTACCATCGACTATTGATTTCATGACCGAAACATCTACAACAGGGATTTTTTTTTTCTTCAAAAAACGTCGAAGCCTTTTTTGTATCTATAAATTTGCGGGTTCGGATGATCAAAAATGACGTAGGCCCTATTACTCTATTTTAAAGTGTGTATTATATTATCACAGATTTTGAAACACGTGTGTTCCAAAATCTGTGGTAATGTGTTCCAAAATCTGTGGTATTATGCCTAGGCCTATACCATAATTTATGAGTTAAAACTCAACATAAAACGAGTTACACCTAATAATAATAGGTGTTGACTTGGGTTGTACGTGATGGTGCGGCAATTAGTTCTATGACTATAGGAAAATCCAATTAAATAAAATAGCTCCCAACTATAATGTGACAATTCATATCGAACGACCCGTAAACGTGGCCTCTCATTTGTCGTTCTCACGTTTTAGAAAATATGTGATGACTCACGCCGAAAAGGGGGACTTTGCGACAGAACACTTTTCAAGATACAGGTGGAAATTGGCAGCAAAAAATAAAGAAAATAAAAAGAATTTCCAGCAGATTTTCTGTTGTAACTTTTGATCGCCTTGGTCAACTTCAACAAGTATAAGGGGTCATTCTAAAGCTTACTAAATGCTACAATAGATGAAATGAAATAAAATCGAAATTGATATCATCTTCTAAGTCCCCCCTTTCGGTGTGAGCCATCACATATTACCATAAGCAATTGTAAGGGTTCTGTCATCCCGGGGGAGGGGCACTCGACTTTGAAAGTGGTAGCCTGTCAGGTCCGAAGCGCCGAAATGGGGGTCTGGTGAACTGATTTTCTGTAAAAAAAATGGACCTTTGAAACCGATTTTGGGGGGTCTAGTGAACTGAAATTTTGGTCAAAAATAGCGTCCTGAGCTGAAAATTTTCTCTTTCCTGAGCAATTTTTGCAGTTAGAGCTAATATAAATTTTGTAGTTTTCCTCAAAAACGGGGTCAAAGTGAATCACAGTAAAAATTGGGATCAAGTGAGCGGCCTGTCGGCCTGAAAAAGGAGGTCTTGACCGCCGGATATACCCTGCCCACATACTCTCTAAATGCAAAAGAGTGAAAATTCACTCTGTTCTTGGAGTGAAAGTAGTTTCACTCAATAAGAGTGAAATTTCACTCTTTTGAGAGTGAATTTCACTCTTTTGAGAGTGAATTTCACTCTTTTGAGAGTGAATTTCACTCTAAAATGAGAATGAAATTCACTCTAAAATAAGAGTGAAATTAACTCTTTTTGGAGTGAATATTTCACTCTTTTTACAGAGTGGTCACTTTAGCCACTCTTCTTAGAGTGAGTTGAATTCACTCTGTTCTTGGAGTGAAAGTAGTTTCAATACCCGCACAAGTTTGCGCCATTTGTATGGTTTCAACTGAACTTTTAATTATTTATAGATATAGACCTACTACTATCAAATGTGTTTGTTTTCTCTTATATTACAGGTTTTTGGGCTTATACTAGTTGCTGCTGGAATATGGGCGTGGTATGACAGGGTATGTTTCTGTAACATTGTGTGTATTCATAGTATAGGCCCTTCGGGGCTATAAAATTCCTTATTGAGCGACTCACAACATGAGTTTTGCTTACTGCATGGTGTCTATATCGACCGTTTTTAAGGGGGACAGCACGTTACTCAATTTTACGTTTTTGCAAGTTTATTTTGTACCATAACTTTTTAACAAAGTGCTTAAAGTTAATAAAAGTATATATTTCCAGAAAGGAATTTTTACAAGGAACATGATGGTGATGTTGATTTTTGAGCGAAAATCACATTTTTTGACTAAATCACACACAAAAATTTTTTTTTTGCCATTTGGGCTTCCAGACAAGCTAAAAATAACAATTTGAAAACATACTTCTGAATGGGAATTTAATTTAAAACACCCATTCAGATGTTACGTCATTTTTATTTTTCAGGATTTTGACCAATTTTTTGAATTTCATGCCAAATCAGGTAAAAAAATGACCAAAAATGGAAAAAAAGTGAATTTGAATTTTAAAAATGCACAATTCATGAAATAGTTCGTTTACAATTACTCATAGCTCAACAAGTAAACAACGGAATATTTGGTATTGTTGGAAAGAGGACTTTCGGGCGCATTAATCTAGCAAAACAGTATTCCAAATCATTTAACCTTGTCAAAGTACAGAGGGCGTAAATCTCGGTTTCCTGCTCTCTCGCACACACTGTTTAACATAGTTCGATTAATAGAACCCTTGTTTTTCGGGTGACACAAACCAACATAACTAACAAGTCCAGTAATCTAGAAAGCCACTAAATTTACTACCTGCCCCGAAAAAAGGTTTCGGGAGGGGCGGTCAGTCTGCCATGCAATCAGTCTGCTATGTAGAATTCTGGCTTTCTAGTAAAGTGGTATGATGTGATAGTGGATTTATATTGTGGATAGTAACACAGAAAAAATCAAGGTCCTAGGATCGGACTATGTTTAACAGTGTTGTAAATTCATATAGTTGAAGATTCGGATCTTGGAAAGTCAACAGTAGGCCTATATAATACCTCACTGCTGTAAATTCATTGAATGTGTGTTTCAGGTTTGGAGTGCACTGTCTTAATAGCGATCGGTGATTCAGGTCCTGGAAAGCCAACCTTATATAAATTCATAGCAATTGGTGGTTCAGGTCCTGGAAAAACAACACCTTTGTGTCCACAGGGCCTTGAAAGACACCACCTTGTTCAAAATTCATATTAATCAATGATTCAGGTTCTGGAAACAGTGGCGTAGCCAGACCTTTCTCCAAGGGTGGGCAAACAACCCTAGATTTCTCCAATTTATATTATCGAGCGACTTTACAGGGGTTCCAAGGGGCCGACTCGGCTAAGTTTTTCCAGAAAAACCGCTAAATATTGTGCTTTGTGAAGTTTTTAACCTAATTTTTAGCGATTTTCAGCTCTAATTGTCGTAATTTTATGGAAAAAAGGTAGTTCCTGCCCCCTTTATTTTTCTCCCAGGTCTTCAAAATTTCTCGAAAAAATTTCCAAGGACCTTGTCCACCCTGGCTACACCACTGTCTGGAAAGTCGGCCTTAAAGTTATATTACTCTTCTTAAATGTAAAAGAATGAAGCTTCACTTAAGTGTGCATGGAACGATTTTTAGAGGAAATCCACATAATTCGCGCTAAGTTTGCTCCGTGTATGGTGATGGGGGTTACTCAACTTTGAGGCGCCATGTGCCACCAAAGAGACCCCACTTTTTCTCTCGCTCTGATCGAAAGACACCCTATTTTTACCAACTGTCACTCAATGACCCCCTCATGATTTTTAAAGTTCTTTATCACTAAACTTAAACCGTTGTCACTCAAAACCTGACCATTTTTTTTAATAATTTGATGTAATTTTTTGAAAATTTTGCAAAACTCGTCGAAAATGTCGAAAAATTCATCGTAATTTTGCAATTTTTGGCCATTTTGACCCGAAAAGACCCTACTTGTTTATCGAATTTCGCCTAATGACCCCGAGGGCAGTCCCATTCTGGAGGCGACGCATTTGTAAGGATCATACTAAGACCCCTTTTTCAGCATCGCTGTCACCCAAAGACCCCTAATTTTTTATAAATGCATAATTGCATATGCAGCATGCTCTCACCCAAAGACCCTATAATCATAATATTTATTTTTTTTCTCTCTCACCGAATGCCAAATTTCGCTCCGACACCGAATGCCAAAAATCGTGTTCTCAACCACTGATCCCTCATTTTTAGATCAATGAACCCACATATTTTTGTATTTTTCTCCCAACGAATGCCAAAAATCGTACTCTCACCCAATGACCCTTTCTTGACCCTACAGGTGCTCTCACCGAATGCCTCACCCAGGTCAAAATTCCAGTTGAAACCAGTTGGAAATCTCAACTGTGTTGAACTGTGCTTAACTATGTTCAACTGGATTGAACTCGGTTTCAACTAGGTCCAAC
>JXSR01S011646.1:37267-51369 GCA_000969725.1 Ophiothrix spiculata
TCGTGAAAAATAAGGCTTCCAATCAAATTTCAAATGGATCCAAGTAAATACTGTAGATTAAGAACATTAAAAATGATTTCTTTTCAAAGCTTTGAATATAGTTTTACATACTGAGGGGGGATATTTTGCTCAAACATTTGCAAATCTGGGTCCAAAGTGAGCCACCATTGGTGAAGTTTTTAAAAGTATCTAGTTAACAGCTTGGAATCACCGAGCCATATTTTTTTTGCCATGCCTCTTGGATTTTGCTCAAATTTTGTTTGCAGGTCCTCTTTAAGTTTAAGGTACCGTAACTAAGAACCCGGCAAAAGCAGAACTTTCTGCGTTTTGGAGTTAGGCTAATGAAAGTTGATGTCCAGTTTCCCCGAGTCTGGTCAGAAAGAAATGCCGATCAAATATTTCATTATTTCAAAATAATTCTTTATTTCAAATTTTCTAACAGTTTAAGACAAAAACGATTGTTTTATAGTAACCTTACTCACGAAAGATGTATTTTAAGCACTGTTTACGATGGCATGGGGGTCGGAAGGATCGGAAACGTCATATTTCTAAGATCAATAAAACCGATTTACGCTGGTTCCAAGCTCCTTAGCTACTTCCGCACGCGTGTGTTTTCTTAGACAAAAAAATAATATGGGGGACCAACGATCGTTGATGAATTAGTCTATGGAAAACGCTGCGTGAACTATGAGAAAAATGGACATTCCACACCACACGGCGCATAGTCCTGGCACCATGACTTGACTTAGTGTCAAGTCATGGGAAATGCCATGTAGTAAAACTGCCATTTAAGCATGTCTGTACAGACCATCTGAGGACTAAGTCCACACTTCAAAATCAACCAAAATATTGAAGCTGTTCACAAAATTTTTAATTAGTAAGCTCCTTGAGAGTCTTGTGCATCTCATGATAGGTGGTTTGTTAACATTTAGAATCAAAATGTGTGATTTTTGAGCTTAGACTTGCCTTGTATGTTGTTACATTGGGTTTCCGAATTTGACAACCTCAACTCTGTTTACGTCCAGATTTTGGATGATAAATTTCATCTTTGGGTTTAAATTTGGTTTGTAATGATTCTACACTATTAAAAAATGTTGCCTATGCTGAGTGGAATTTTTTAAGGTTTTTAATTTTTCAAATATTTCATGTCAAAACTTAGAAACCTTAAATGGCCAAAGTACTACACATTATTCCTGTGACCTAGGACCTACAGAAATTACAATACCCAATGATAAAAGTTAATGATGGTCCATGGTCACAGCTCTGGGACTACACAGCGCATTGACTTTTTTGTCTCGCCTGAAAATTTTCAGAAGAGACATAGCGATCCGATTTTCTGTCCGCCGTCCGGAGCATATCTCAGAAACCGCATGCCCTACGTTAATGATGTTTAGTGACTAGGTAGACCTGGAGCCGAACTGGATCCAGCAACAATTTCTGCTCAAAATATGCTAATTAAGTACCTAATTTGCATAAAATGGTTTAAATGGCATATTTTACAAACCATGCACCCTACAGTCATGAAATTTGGTGGGTAGGTGAGGATAGAGCTGCGCTTGTGCCAGCTGCAAAATATGCTTATTAAGTACCTAATTTGCATAATTTATGCATAAAATGTTGCTTATTTTTCAACATTGTCCGATTTCAAAGGTTAAGGTGTCAAATTGTTCGTCATGGACCAGCGATCAAAAGTGTCAATGGTGACCCCATCGTGCGAACTTTCCCTGGGGGTCAAAGGTCAAAAGAAAGGTCAAATTTTCAACTTTGTCCGATTTCAAAGATTAAGGTGTCAAATTGTTCATCTTGGACCAGCAATCAAAAGTGTCAATGGTGACCCGTCGTCCGACCTTTCCGTTGGGGTCAAATTTTCAACTTGGTCCGATTTCAACGATTAAGGTGTCAAATTGAACGTCTTGGACCAGAGATCAAAAGTGTTAATGGTGACTCCGTCGTCCGACCTTTCCGTTGGGGTCAAATTTTCAACTTTGTCTGATTTCAAAGATTAAGGTGTCAAATTTTTCGCCTTGGACCAGCAATCAAAAGTGTCAATGGTGACCCGTCGTCCGACCTTTCTGTTGGGGTCAGTTTTTCAACTTTGTCCGATTTCAAAGATTAAGGTGTCAAATTGTACCCTTGGGATCCACCCCACAACTGAATGATTAGATAGGCGGTCAATTCAGTAGGCGGTTGATACGCAGGCGAGACTACTGGTTTGCGAACCATTTTAAACGGTTGAAAATGGACTTAAAATTAACGTACTAGTGTTGCACATTGTGGAATTGTAACCCGTAGTGGCGATAATTTTTTGCATTTTAATTGGCTCTAACTTTTGTTTTTAATTAAAACAATAATACTTTGTTGCAAAATTTGATAATATGGACTTCACCTTTCAGTATGGGTGGAGGAACCCGCAGACTCGGGGTATTAATTCTCTAAAGTTGGTGGGTTATCAATTTATCCAATAACTGCTCTTAATTTTCTAAGTTTTTTCCATGGAAAGTGTTGGCTACAACATATCTGGAGCATTATTTTACTACAAAAGTAATTGAGAGTGTTCCTTTAAAGCCCTAGTCATGTGCTGCGCCACCTAGCTGTGGTTCTGGAAACATTGCGTCCAGTGGTGAAAATTTGATTGAATTCCAAATGCAGCTTTTTATCATTCAAAACATGTATGCATGGAGTAGTGAGCAAATGTTTTCTTCAAAATAAAATACACCTGTCAAGGTTAAACTATGAAAGATAGGTGATATCATGAAAAGACCAAGCTAATTGTGGTAGTGATCACGACGTAATCGATCTAATCTCACTGGATCAGAGGATCATTATCCAATGAAATGTTTGATTTTTCAACACCATGAGAACAAGATAAAATAAAATTTTTACAAAATGGTGAAAATTTCATACCATTAGGAAAATTCTGAAGGAAATGACTACACAAATTAAAATTTAAGTGTCTCTATCCATTTAATTTAGTAAAATAAGAGAAATTGACGGTTAAGTTTAAAAACTAAAACTGATGAAAAGACTTGCAAAATATCATCTCTAATATGATTCCTATTTTCACAACCAGTGTAACTTTCAATGTTGGCACTTTTTGATCTGTAGCTTGTTAACTGAGTGACGGAATTCTATGATTTTTTGCCATGTAACAGTCCTAGGTAAAGCCTACCTCAGGAAGCTTAACAAAGTTTAGGTGTTTTTCTTTTCAGATTGTATGGCCCAACATATGACCACTTTATGCTACTAGAGCAGTCTCATTTTTTGCACACCCTATTCCTAACAACTTGATATTTTATTGTGTTGGATTAAATTTCCAGTTTTTTTCTTTGAAGTTATAGACAAGGGTTCCACCTTCCTTGGTGGTATGGTTTTCAGCATCAGTTTGATTCAATTTCTGTAGACGAAGAGGATGAACTTTGACGTTTCGGAGGTTACATTTTCCGTTAACAATTGATAACCACATCCAGCAGGTCATTGTTGGTACCAAATCAAGCTGAATTTGTTCACCTGTTGTTATAATATAACATTAGCATAGGCGGACTAGAAATGGTGGCATTTTGGCGATCGCCACATGGGCCGCTTGGTTTTGGGCCACTCAGGGCCGGTTATTCACAAAGAAGAAAGAGGAAAGGAAACGGAGAAAAGAAAGTGGAGGAAAGGAGGAGAAAGAAAATAAAGAGAAGAGAAGAAAGGGAAGAAGACTTGAGACCGATATGGGCAGGTTATTCCGTAATCAGACTTTAAATTTAAGACGGCCCTGGGAATGGGGGGGGGGGGGTAATTCAAGTCAACTTTACGCTCGCTTCGCTGCCATGGTCGAAAGGACAACTTTAATATTATTGCCACGGTCGGTTTGAGAACCCAGTCCGCCCCTGAACATTAGTAGTGGTACTTTAACCCTAACCCTGAATTGAGAGGTGCTCCGTTTTCTAGCCTAAGTCCAACTACGTCACAGTAGAAAAAAGCATGTTTTGACCGGGATTCGAACCCATGACCTCTGACTTCCCAATCGAGGCACACCACTAGCAGGCCACCACGGGGCTGCTGCCCGGGCAGCGATTTCGTCCCCATATGCAACCCGTGTCTATGACGTATTTGGACTTAGGCGCATTTTGGTGATTTTTGACAGTGAGCGAAAGTGAGCTCTGGTTGGGTTAGGGTTAGTTTGTACTCAAAATCTTTTTGATCTATTAACTAAATGGGATTTCTTGAGTATGTGAAATTAAATGTTACATTTTTCGTTAACACCTCTACAGGTAACCTCCGAAACAATCTATTTATTGATCAGATACCCTATTCACTCGTCCAATTCAACTATGTATTTTCTGAATGTATGTCGCTGTAGCATTTGGTTGTTTCATAAAAATGATGTCAAAATACTTTTATAATGCTTAATCATAGAGTAGGGTGGTTTGTCAAATTATTGAAAGTTGGAGTATTAAAAAAATTAAAGGTTTGTCAGTCGGAAAATAGATGAATTGGACTAGTGGATAGGGTAATTAATTACAGACAGGGAGCATACTTTGAAGGTCACTAAAATACAATAGTAAACACCTCCTTCTCAGTTAAATGAAAAAAGTGCACATCACTTACAGCATAATAATTTTAGAGCCAACTAATATTTACCGTTAACACATGTAACCACCGAAAAGTGTTGTAACCTCTGGAACAAAGACGTTCCCTATCTGTCCTTTACTACTCTGTAAAGACATTTGCAAATTAATTTTATGTAACAATTTGATTTCCTTATGACATAGAATAAATTGAAAATAATTGTTTTGAACTGTTTCAAACGGGTATGCAAAATATTTGCCTGAAACTGAAAATTAATGTTTCAGAGGTCACACACATGTTAACAATATAATGCTTATTGCACATTTTTTGGACTTTGAAACATTTAGATTAGGCTATATGCTTTTATTTGTTTTTAGTTGGAAAACTGTATTAAATCAGTGAAAAAATAAGTTTTGAAGCTCTTCTGTACTTGCCATTAGGATTTACAACACATGTTGATGTTTTATTCATAAAAATTGTGGTATTTTCACTATCTGACAGTGTTGTTATTTATATTAGAACAAATACTGAACTAATTTTATTTGAATAATAGAATTATAACAAGAATAGGCCATTTATGTACAAGAGTGCTTAAACTCAAATTGCAGAAAATGCATGATGTTGAAAACATCTGAAGCAGTTTTAACCCTTCTGCTAGACAGGAAGGTTGATGTTTCGGAGGTTACAAAAATGAGTTAACATTGAGTTATGTTTACCAGTTCAATAACAGTGTTTAATGTGGTTGTACTAAATTATCAAAATAAAGTGTCTAACTACAAACATATTAAAAAAGAAGTATAGAAAGATCAACAAAAATATTCTAAATGCACTAAGTTGTGTATGTGTTAACAGTAACCTCAGAAACAAAGGAGATTTTGCTTTGTTTACACCACACCTTAAATGAAATGTTGATTGATATGCCCCCACAGCACTGTTTTGGTGTGATTAGTTGTTTCTGAGGATTTTTAAGCTCACAGCTGTTTAATTTGTCAATATTTATCCTGATAATTATACCCTCTATAAATGCTGCTGCCTTTGTATTTGTGTCCAAAAAGGCAGCACTTCACTTGCTGTAATTTTTTTAAATGCATCATATGCCACAGTTATAATATAATTTGAGCAGTATAATTAATATATTTAGTAAATAAAGTTGCAAGTATTATGTACCTAGATCCAAGTTATTAACATTGAAAAACTTGTCAAAAATGTGAAAAAATCCCACCGCTGCAATCAAAATGGCAGTTTTTGACCTATTTTGGCATTTTAGAAAATAAGATAAAAAACAAGATGGACCCTTGTATAAAGTGATTTTGTATAGCCACTTTGACCTGCCCTGCCATTTGGGAATATAGGCCTATCTAAAATTTAAAAAGATTCCCTCATTTTTGAATTTTACCCCCCAATTAGCGATTCAAATCCAAAATTTTTCAAAAGTATTGGAATCTGATTCAAAAACTGTTCTAATTTATTAATAGTATGTACTTAGTGACATTTTGGAGTCTATAACTATAATGTTGAATGATTGTTTTAGTTTCAAAACAATCATATTTGAAAAATTCAATTTTTGCTTAAATCTCCTTATTTGTTTACTGTAAACCATGTATTATCACTTCGAAACCTGTATTTTAAGCTTTGAAATGTTTAATTTTCAAAAATTAAACCATTTTTCTGTACAAACATATTAAAATCATCAATAAATATGATGTTTAAAATTTGGGGTCAAATGAGACAAAAGTACCATTGATTGTGAAAATGACCATTAACTTTCAAGTGCCCTATAAAGCTTCTTGGGAGTCATTAGGCATGATACTGATCAGACTTTAACACATTAGATAATGGCATCAAAAATGGCAACATGTAATGAGCAGTCCATGCTTTTTAAAGGATGGGGGTTGAAATCTTGCACTAAAAAGGGTGGATTGATATAAAGGGTGGAATCAAATTATAAAAGGTGGGGTTTTTCAGACTCCCAAGTTGTGCAACTATATCTAAAACAAAATGAAAAAAATAGGAATATCCTCAGGCAGAAAATAAGTGAGCTGCTATACTTTTGGGTGTCAGTCTACAACATTGCCACATGGTACCAGAAGTGGATAAGAAACATAAAAAATGCTAAAAGGGTGGGTGTTTAGAATTTCTTCAGTATCAAGAGTGTCTTTATAAAAAGGGTGAGGTAAAATAGAAAGGGTGTGGGTCTAACCCCACTGCCCACTATGGGCAAATGTTATTCAATTGCACATTATTGCAGTGAATGTCATTCTTAATCCAAGGTTTAAGGATAACCCACAAAAGAGATCCTATTTTTATGCTAATTACAGTACACTAGTTTTCCTTTTATTCTTTTGGTATTTGAAAACATCCTAACATTGAAATATATGGAATTTTTTTTTCAAGCAATGCAAATTTAACACTAAGCTTATTTAACACACTTCAAATAATTAAAGTAAACATTATATTTGTCTTTCATTTCAGGAGAAAATGCAAGCTCGAAAAGAAAGAGAGAAGCAGCGGGAACTTTTGGGAGATAAGGTATGTGCTGTCAGTCTACAGGAAAGAAATTATAACGAAGCGGTGCCCTATCCACCATTCTGATTTGGCCGCTGTGTATAAAACCCTATGGGATTGTGGCCATCTTTAATTGTTACTCATAGTAGGGTAAGGTATTGTACCTATATATGCATTTTATGGCTTCACGTGCCACACTCCAAGAGTCGTTGCAACGGATTAGCGAGAAAATAATACCTTGATATTAAATAGTAAGTTGCAATAGTTACTTGAGACGCAGATATGGTTTGCACGTATGAAACAAGATGCACATGTTGTATATTCCTCAAGGCTATTCCCTCGTGGAGTGTGGCCGTCCATTGTGTCCAATTGTAACGCACCATACAGACAATGAACCTTGGCTATGCTCAGTGATTATTTATAATGTCAGTGGTTTTATGTACGACAGATGTTTTCTGTGACCTGCAGCACAAATAATAAGCATGTTAATTCTTGGTGCTGCCAGGTCATGGGAAACATCTTCCGTACACAGGGCCACTGAAACAACTTTGGGAAGCGGGTTGGCGCAGCGGTAGTTTCCTCGCCTTGCACCAATGAGGTCCCGGGTTCGAGCCCCGTGCCCGGCGCTTTATGTGCATTTGGTTTTCAGTCCATGCTCGCTTCCGCAGGTTTTTCTCCGGGTCCTCCGGTTTTCCTCCTGCACTAAAACTGAATATTAAAGAAAGATCTAGGACCCCAATGGAAATAAGCTTCATTAGAGGCTTTCTTGGGTTATCCTTGGCTATCAGCCTAAAGAACTCTTTCTTTATGATCACTTAGTAGAACAAAATTTATTGTCTGTGTGGTGCGTTATAATTGAAAACAATGGAAGAGCACACTCCACAAGGGAATAGCCTATGGATACAGGGACTAAAATGGATCTTTTGGTTCTAGTTCCCTCTCTCCTCAATTTCAAATATGTGGTATAAATAGATTTTTCAGAATATTTTAAGATTTGCAATACTGAAAACACTCTCATGAATTCATGGCAATCTGTCCCTAGAGGTGAACCAACCATCAGTTAAATCAGTTCGGCGGAACTCACAATTCGGATACGTATCCGAATTCGGATACTCCGTATCACAATTCGGATACCCGTATCCGTATTTGGATTAAAAACAGCTGAAACAGGATATCAACTGAAATGAATATTCAGCTTGGCCGCACAACCATACCAGTATGTATACAAGTCAAAAACATTATCATCATTTGTCATCCAAATTCTAAGAAAGTTTAGGCCAAATTATTTTGCCTTCTGTGATAAGAAGCTATCAGGGCATGTTTCGAAGCTGTTCCGCTGGAATTGCACAGATGAAAATGACAGATACATTTATCATAAATGCAAGAAAGATGTTGTACATGTACTTGCCAGCTTGCGCTATCGCTTTGTTTCCTGCGCCACGATAGGAGTATCAGAATTCAGATACCCCTCCATATCCTTATTCTGATACGGGTATCACAATTCGGATACGATATGTACGTGGTTATCCGAATTCGGATATGTATCCGAATTGTGAGTTCCGCCGAACTGAAATGTGGCTTAAAAGGTATTTCTGTACACAGGGTTAGTACGGGTCCTTAAAAGTCCTTGAAAGCCCTTAAATTTTATTTTGCATTTTCTAGGCCTTGAAAGTCCTTGAAAAACTGACTTTATCAAAAAGGGCCTGGAAAGTCCTTGATTTGTTGAATTTTAGAAATATTAAAAATAAATATGTCAAAAGAATTTACTATGCAATTATTTTTATCCAAAAATGGGCGAAAACAAATGTAATTTGTTGATACATATTCCGCCGGCCGCTGCCGATAAAAGTCCTTGAAAGTCCTTTAATTGCTCTTGGAAAAGTCCTTGAAACCCTTGAAGTGAAAAGGTGTACCAACGCTGTGTACAGGTTTGTAGACAGAGATTTACTAGGATCATGGAAATAGTTGATAACTATTTCCATGCTAGGATGTAGGTCCCTGGTCAAAACCATGCATGGATTTGCGTATGATAAACCGAACAACAGTGATTGCAATAAGATTGAATACCTGGCTGAAGATGTTTTAAAGAAATCAAATAAAAATACAAATATTGACACTATTATGGTGAATAATTTTTGAATAGCCAGTCTACAGGCCTAGATACATTTCGCCATTTTTGTAGTCATTTTCATTCAGAATTTTATCATTGGTGTAAATTGTCTACACTGGAGTACACTGTTAATACTGAATGAGGGCTTTCATTCTGAATTTTCACGTTATGAAGAATGTATTAAATGGAGTTCTACCTATATTTAACCCCATTGCACATTTTCAAGTACATGTACTTACTGATGGGTAGTATAAAATAATGTTTGATATTGATTCTACAAGCTAAATCTATAATGGTAGGCTAATCTCTTCTTGCAATGATGGTTATAGTTAACACAATGGTGAAATTGTACGTGGAAAACGTTCATTCAGCATGAAAGTTTACACCATTCTTAAAAACTAATCACCACAAGAAAAAATTCTGAATGAAAATGTCTACAAACTACAAAAATGACGAAATGTATCTAGCCTATATCTTGATGTTTTTGTTTCATATTGCAATTCGTGTTTATTTCTATAGGCGCCACCAAAGCAAGTACCACATACGATAGAAAGTCTTCGTATCCCAGATGAGACTATGGTAGACCCAGAAGATGAAGAGGTTAGTAGAGATTTTCAAGTTTAAGATTTTTGAGGGAATCAGGCTTGAAGTCTGGCCGTGTCCATAGTGTGCAGTGCACGCTTTTCACAGCGTGGGTTTGGAAAATTGCCAAATCGTGTCGATTGGGATTTGTGAGTTTTCCGCTTTTATTTATAAAAAGCGTAAAAAAAAAAAAAAGAAGCGTGTACTTCGTATCTTTCACTATTTGAAAATTTCTTTGTATCTGTCACTGTCTGTATAAATGAACTGGCAACGCAGCGAAATAATTATTTTGGAAATTTACCAATAATGAACGATCTTGGAACATTATTCTTTACTAGTTTCACGCTATTACTTCACGTTATAAGGGGCTGTTTTAATTTGGTTCCAAGAGTGAAGACCAGCGAATATTAATTCCACGTGCTTGAGGGTGACGCGCTTTAAAACAGAGCATGTATTACTGTGTGATCAATGGCGGCATGTGTAGCGAATAGCGATCTGTCTTCGGTGAAAAGAAAACAAACATAACAAATGTTGAGAACTCTCGGAAGTGGACGTACTCAGTTTTTGATACAGATGAAACGACAAATGGTGCAACCAAAAATGACTACCTTTGTCGTCAGATTATTTCGTAAACGTCATATTACTGCACGTTATTAGGACGGTATAAGCTTACTTCTTACTTTTCTTAGCATTGTTTACTAGCTTTGCCGACCGCACAATAGGGGTAGCATTTCGTCCAAGAAGTAATTTCCAAAAATAGGGTGGGTTATGGCTTTCCAGTATAAAGGGTGTTTTCATAAAAAGGGTGGGTTTAAAATATAAAGGGTGGGTTTAAATCACACTGCACACTATGGTGTCACTCGGGGATACCCTGAACCCATATTTGGCAAATGTTGAGCTTTAAATGCTTACAAAGTGAGCCGTGTGTCCAATCGCATTCACATGCATGACAAAGAGACATTCACTCATCTAATTACATATCATTCGTCTAGAACGTACATGTGACTTGTTACATTAAAACCAGGCATTTGTTGGAACGAACACGTCGCATTTCGTGACACTACAACACCCTAGTTAATTACTCCACTCCTGAAATTTAATATTTCTTTTTACAGGTGATCCATCAGTTTAAAATGACATCTTGATATGACAAGTCCATACTGTACAAATTATTGACTGAAAATTGATCACTATAAGAAATATTCATTATTTTGTAGAATAACATGGTGTATGGTGCAACGAAATGAGACACATTTAGGTTCAGAGCAGTGACCGCTTCCAATGTGATGAATCACATATCATCAATCTTAACATATACCAGGGATTTCCATTTAAAATTCCCAGGGGCTCTTATCAGAAGCTCTCCTGAAGAACTTAATTAGGGGAGCGATTAGGGGAGCTATCTGGAAATTTAGATGCTAATACCAGCATGCAAGATGCTCTACTAATAAGGTGCTCAATAGATCTCACTCTCCTCAAACGGAAGTTCCTGATATACTGACGAAAAATACATTAGCACAATCTTATGCATTCTAAAAAATAAAACACATTCTAAATTGTGTTTCAACGGGTTGTTAGTTAGTATTTTATCCTAACCCTAACTATATTACAGACTACGAAACATCTGGTGAGAAAAAACTCAGAAAATCAACAAAATAACCATAGTTCAAAAAAGTCGGAGACGGGAGATAGTGATGAGCATGGAATTATTAAATTGCTCCCCTAGGCATCAAATCAGATGACGCCAAGTCGTGAGTTTGAATCCCACCCTGAAGTGAAAAGGCAATTTCCCCTTTTTATATAGGCTTTTCCCTGGAGACAAAAATGGGTAGGTTAGTGTAAATTTCATGTTGTTTGGAAAAATTGATCAGCCGTGCTTATCTGCAATCTGTGATTGTGGTTAGAAACACACAAAAACAAGGACTATATATATTTCATGAAATCCATTTGATTGTTTGTTGACTTTGTTTGATTCATAGGTTGCTTATGATGAAGCCATAATGAGATAGCACCATATTATAGACACATCAAAAGCCGAGGGACTACATGCATGAAATCCACTCGCTTTTTGTTGAGTTTGTTTAATTCATAGGTTGCTTATGATGAAGCCAATGATGAGATGGCGCCATACATCAAAAACCGAGGGACGACATCCATGAAATCCACTTGATTTTTGTTGAGTTTGTTTAATTCATAGGTTGCTGATAAAGCCAATGATGAGATGGCACCATATGTCAGACACATCAAAAAAACGAGGGATTACATGCATAAAATCCACTTGATATTTTGTTGAGTTTGTTTGATTCATAGGGTGTTTATGAAGCCAATGATGAGATGGCGCCATATTTCAGACACATCAAAAAACGAGGGACTACATGCATGAAATCCACTTGATTTTCTGTTGGGTTTGTTTGATTCATATGTTGCTTATGACGCCAATGATGAGATGGCACCATATTTCTGACACATCAACAAATGAGGGACTACATGCATGAAATCCACTTGATTTTTTGTTGAGTTTGTTTGATTCATAGGTTGCTTATGACGAAGCCAATGATGAGATGGCACCATATTTCAGACACATCAAAAACCGAGTGATTACACACATGAAATCCACTTGATTTTTGTTTGTTTTGTTTTTTGAATAGGTTGCTTAGGAAGCCAGTGATGAGATGGCGCCATATTTCAGACACTTCAAAAACCGAGGGACTACATGAATGAAATCCACTTGATTTTTTGTTTGTTTTGTATTTTGAATAGGTTGCTTATGATGAAGCCAATGATGAGCTGGCGCCATATTTCAGACGGGAAACCACACCTAAAATAATCATCACTACAAGAGAGAAGGCATCGAGGGTAAGGAGAAAATGATTTATCCTTTAGTGTACATGATTTTTGTAATCTCATTAGTCAAACATATTTAAAACAAAACTTGTATTCATGGTTTTCAGAAATAAAGATATACCAAGCCCGGAATATATCCTGTATTCTTTGACTCATACACAAACTATATGCTGCTAGTTATTTATTGAACTGATAATGTGTTTATTTGTTGTTTAAGCTGCGTAAGAGTGTATTGCGTATGTAATGCAGCGTTTACGCAGTGGTCTCAAATAAATATGCTCATATCTAACCAGATGCGTGGCACGGTTGTAATAAGGGTTTGTAATGCTTTGTTTTCAAGGCTTTTACAACTAATATTGTTTTTGATGGTAGGTTTACCAACGATATTACTATTAGGATAAAATTGTTGCCCCCTGCTTGTTCTTACGAAATACAGGAAATATCTAGGGTCTGATGCCATATTCCATCTAGGGTCTAGAGGCCTGACAGCCTCTAGACCCTAGATATTTGCCCATATTTCACGAACAAGCAGGGGGTAACTACTAATATTCAGTTACCCCCTGCTTGTTCATGGAATACAAGCAAATAATAGGGACTGGTGGCGTGTTTCCATGAGGCTGTCAGACCAAATGGAATAGGGAACCAAACCTAGATATTCCTGTATTTCATGAGAACAAGCAAGGAGCAATGAGTTTATACCTTTTAAATGTACATGAATTTTTAATCTTGTTGGTAGATACTTACAATCAAAACTAAAATTTAATTGTTAAAGCCTTTAGTTGCAACAATGCCTAGGGCTTGGTTTGGTATGTGTGTTTTGATCTAAAATGTATTTGACCAATGGGTTTACAGAATTCATGTACACCAAAGGATAATTCTTCATCTTCAGACCTCTAGGGTTGACACTTATGGGTATAAAGTTAGCCCAACATAATTTGAAATTTTACTTCAAGAAATGCATCGACAATTTCAAATTTGCTCGTTAGGATTCTTCAAATTTTCTGGTGTGAGAGACGGACAAATCAATATTGGTGCTCCACCTATAACCGTTCAATTTGACATATTGCTGCATATTCTAACATTCAGTCGCTCAATGAGGGACTTCATGGTTCTAAAGAATCAACCTCTTGTTAGAAGCTTTAGATTCTCTCTTACATTAGGAATTCTTTTGATATTTTTGACCGTGAAGTTACCTTAGCTACATTTGGTTCTTAATTTTTTGACGTCTTCATTGACAAAGAAACTGCGAGGTCCCAGGTTACACTTGTCTTGAACTAAGCCAAATGATTTTCAACTAGAATGGTTAATTTTTAATGTTTTATAACTTCCCGGAATATATCAAATTCATGGTTTGTCGCAGATTTTTTGCCAAAAGTATCATTATTCCAATTATTTCATAATTTCATTTATCCAGCTCAATAACCAAAGTTCAGCTCAAGCTTTTAATGCATTCGGAACTGAACCACTCAGATCATTATTAGAGCACGGGTCTCGCAATACAGATGTT